>APFE030986741.1:1999-25970 GCA_000404065.3 Pinus taeda
CGATACGAAACCACTGCACGGGCCACCTTACAAAGGAACCTCCTAAAAGGTCCTGGGACCCCAATCACATAGCGCTGAAGTCGATGAGGGATGTCATCTATGCTGGTCTCTGGAATGTCCCTTATCAGGCGCTCTAGATGGCTCTCCAACTCGGCCAAAGTCTCTGCTGATTCATCCTGTGGGGCTGGAGCCAGTGCAGCTGGTTGTTTTCTCTTATAAGGCCAAAGAGTGGCTGGTCGCCATGGTCCTACATCTGCATTTGAAACTTTTACTATCAGTTTTGGGATGAGATAAAAACAAAAACAAAAAATTCTTAAATTAGGAAAATGTTGAAAATGATTTTACCTGAGTCATCCCATTGCTCTCCTGGTGGAAGAGCCATATTTGGGTCCCCACGAAAATCTACCCCAGCACAAGGAAAGTCATGGATAGAAAAAACCTGGTTCTCCAACCATTGGAAATACTCAGGTTTGAACCAAACGACCTCGGTCCCCTCATCAGGATGACGGGCCATAACTACAACCCGTCGCATCAGTTTGGGCTCTCGAGGAAGCCCAGCTCCAACAGTGAGGTGCTACGGGATCAACATCGGAACCCTCTCTAGAACAAAGCTCACAACTATAGCACCATATCCAAAGGTCTTCATTTGTCCTTTTTTGGCCCTGGTTAGTTGGCCTTTCACATTAGCCAACACAGCATCGCACCAGTTGAAAATGGTGCCTCAAAAGCAATCAACTGCCATCCACGTCTGGGATCCAGTGGCTATGTGTAGTGCTACGCTACCGTAGAGTCTGGTAACTGTAAACCCAATCACCATGAGTTCAGGACGGGATATGGTCTTGATATCTATCCCTTTGTCTCGGTTCTGAACATTGTAGTACTCTAGTTGGAGGCTCTTGATAGACTGGTCACCTGCCCTAGCCCTGAATAGAGTCAAATTTTCACCTCTCCTAGGAAAACCAGTCAAAAAGTATATATCTGCCAGCTCTATTTCAAGTTGGTGCCCACCAATGAAGAAGCACTGGTCCTGTATACTCCATCTATCAACCAACCACTGCAGAAAGTCCACCTGGGCCCTCATGCCAGGTATGGCCCAGAATTTGTATAAGCCCCATGCCTTCAATGCATCAATCGAAGGTTGATGATTCATTGTGGCAAGATCTACGTCCTCATGCTCCCGTTCTCGCCAATCAAGCATGATGTTTATCCTACATCCAGTAAAAAGGCGAACTAGAATATATAAAATTGATTTCTTTGGGTAATTTTTGAGTTAGGTTTTAAAAACCTTTGCGCGGGGTACGCACCCTCTTATTAGGGACAGTGCGTGAGGCACGCACCTTGCCTTCATGGCAGGTGCGTACCCCCGACTTTTTTCCCATTACAAAAAAGTCGGGGTACACGGGTCCCCTGTGGTAAACCCGTGGGCCCCTGCACGCGGGTTTTGAAACCTAAAAACCTCCTAAAAATAAAACTCAACCCCTAAAAAACAATTTGAATCGGATAGAAATGAAGATTAGGAAGATGTGGATTACCTAGAGGAGACGGCGTTCGATTCCGACGGACGGATTTTCCGAAATATTCACAGGAAGTTTCTGACCAAAAGCCCTTTTTTCTCACCCAAATCTCAAACAGTAAAAATGAATGGTTAAAAGCCCTTTTTATAAGTTTTTTGAATAAATAAATTGTAAATTTGTTTATTTTTCACTTTGAAAAGGTAATTTTTGCAACATTTTTACCCATTTTAAATAGGTATGAGTAATGTTTGAGTTTTTGTTCATGATAACGGATTTTTCAGGTGAAATCGGTCATTTTCGTTAATACGGAACTAAAAAGACGGTTCTTACAGCCCTTTTCTGACCGTAAAAACACGAAAATATTGTCGGGTTTTTGTCGTTTCAAATTCGATATTGGTCATAAAACGACATGTCATTGATTGCTTTTTTACTTTTTCGGATCAGAGGCACTAATTACGAAAAGTACTCCTTGGTCGTAAAAGATCAAGCGGTTCTCTCAAGTATTATTTTATACTTTTTCGGGCTTGGGAGACACAAATTTACGAAAAGGTCAACCCTGGAGTCTCCTTAAGTTTTTTCAGATTCTCTAAAAATGAAAAACGCCGAGTTTCTCCTATACTAGACTCGTTAAATTTCGACAGTAAAGGACTTGTTCAATTACAAACAGGAATGGACCACTCCTTCTTAGTGTTCGAATTTAAACTAAGTTGGACTCACCCGAAGGGTGAGCTTATAATCAAGCATATGTTATCCTCCTCAAGCTTGTAAAAAATAAAGAGGTACTTGCCAGAAATGGTGGGGGAAAAGAGAGAAAAGTAAGTTTGTTTGTCATACTTTATAACCACTCTTGAACACGACACTTTCATTCACCTGGGTTGGGAAATCCTTTACCTAACAGTTGATCAAACTATATTGAAAGTCTTCAGCCGATTTTTGGGTATTAACTTTGGGTCAATTGTCACCAAACCATCTGTCGTGTCGTTATGTGTTCAAGAGGTCAGTGCAAATTAGCCATTCATCTGCAAAATGTCTGTCATCCATCTTGACCATCCCTGAGTCAGTCTTCGCAACTAAATTTCTTCAGCTTGATCTATGATTTCATGTTGTAGGCTTGCCTACAACGGATCGCTTTCTATCGACTTCAACTCATTATCTAGAAAGATGATCTAGAAATTGTCAATACCTTGAGATCTGCATGCCTCAATGGCAAGTTTCTCGCCTTTGGCGACAGTTTACATCATCGACTTTCGATCAAAGGATTCCGTGACATGTTCGACATCAACACATCTTATCACATCTCATGGATTGTACTGAGTACTTTGAGAGGCCATTTTTCATATTGGGGTTTCTCTCACGCTTCGTTAACAATTACATCATTGACTGGTAACAAGCATTTTTCTACCTTGTTCGACTTCGACACATTCATTCGCATTGGATAGAATCGTACTGTTTCGGGAAGTAGCAAATGAAAGACCCTGGATCTAGTTTCCACCATCCAGGCTGCGAGAATTTGTATCATTAACTATGGACTATTCATAACAGATGCTGCGTTCCATACTGTGTCCACGTGTGTCTGTTCTTTATTGAATTTGTGTGTTACAAGATCATTCCTATATCAGAGCAATAGTTAGTCTTCTAGTCAGTTTTCAGTCTCTTAGTCAGTTTTTATCTGAGTATGGGAATGCCTACCTCAGCGATGATATAATCTCATATATATATTTTGCATTGAATGTTTTTATAGGTTCCAACCGGGCTCTCCGCAAGATAATCCTCGAAATGATAAAGTACTTCACTCTTCTTAAATGATAAATGAAATCCTCATCTACTACAGACTTCGCACTTTAGGGGGCAATCTGTTACACAAAAATATCATCACCATGACTATTTGCAGTCAGTATGGGTCTATCATCACCTATACTGTCCTCCTAAGCAAGTCTCAGACCTCAGCTCTTCATGTCAAGCTTTGCAAATGAGAGAAAAACATTAAAAATCAATAAATCTCTGGTTCCGCACTTTCTCTCACTTTTGCCTACGGGCCCGCACTCTTTGTTCATATTACCTGCATATCTGCACGCTCTGTCTGTAAAGGGGTGGGTGCGTACCCCTGTAAAAGTAAAAAAGGCGCAAGTTTATTCTAGAAAACTCACTTTGGGTTAATTCTAGATGTTTCTAGAAGGAATTTTGACGTGGATTGTTCGCTCCAAGGTGGTTCATGCATCCCAAAAGAGAAGGAGCTAATCCCTTGATAGGAGGAGTTATCCCTTTGAAGGAAGGCTTTATCCCTTTGAAGGAGGACCTAGTAACTTCCCTCCATTGCACTATAAATTAAGGCATTGGGTCAGTTGCTGGGGGGGTTAGAAGCTGAACATTTTTAAGGGTAAATGCTGATGGAATTGGGACTTCCTAGTTAAGCTTGAGAGGAGAGATCACATACCTTTTGGCTTCATTGGGAAGTGAGTGAAACTTGTCAAAGTAGAGGAGACTTCTTGTTGGACCCTGGGAGGAGCTTGTAAAGCATCAAGGCACAGGTTGTAAAGTTCTTCTTTGATTTGAATTAATACAATCAGACTCATTTTTCTCAACAAATTGTCTATTGGCTTTTCAGGTGCTATTTAATTGGTTTGCTTGTTTGTGTTTGCAAACTTACTTCAAGGAAGCTCATTTGGAGCAAGGGAGTGAGGCTTCCACAAAATTGCATTGGACCCAAGGTAGGCCTAAAACACTTGTTTGCCTTTGTTTTTAATTGCATATTTAGAGAAAGATAGTTTTTGATTGGCTTGTTTGTCACTAGATATCGTTAGATACTAGGGAGGTCGATCTTGTCCGCAACCTTGACTCATTCTGTGTGACAAACCATAATATGTTAGAGGCAAAAATCAAATAGTGACTGAATGAGGCAAAGAGGGCAGATGAGGGGTAGGAGAGGGGATGCTAAGCCTAGAAATGCTAGTGGTTAAGGGAGAAAGGCCAAAAATCCATGTTGTCAAGGGTTCGCAAGGAGGGATGAGAGGGAAAGGAACCACGATAAGGGTGAAAGAGGCTGTGGAATGTTAAATTTTCTTAGGGCAGCATTGTTATTTTCTATGATGGTTTCATTTCATCATTAATACATTAAGTTCGCCCCATATCATTTAGATCTACACCATTAAACATCAACAAATGCAATTACATAGAAATAAACAACATCACCAACATCATCAATGCAACAAAACATAAAAGGGATGGTAAAAGAAAGCATGCACACACATAGAGACACCAGGATTGGTCCAAGACTAGGGAAAAACCCACTATGGGGAAAACCCTTGCAAATATTCTTCTTCTTAGATCATCATCAAATGATGCAGCAAAAGAGAGTACAATGATCCATAACTTTGTCTATGTAGTGAAACAATAATGATATATATGAAAAACATCTAATCATGCTAAGAATCAAAACCCTCATATTGATGGTTGTAATGTGCTGTCACAAACTGATGTCAATTGTTGTATACATTTGTCACTATGTCAAACACTGCTCAGTATTAATGTCACTGTCAATGAGCCCAATACATATGTTTGCAACGGAAACTAAAAAATTAGATCTACAGATATACAGATCTTTATATTGAAAGGGAGAAACCCAGATATACTTGATCACTGAAATCAACTGAAGTCAAGATGTCAAAACACTAGATCTGAACTGGGTCAGTCTCATTAACATTGTTTGTGAGCGACTGAAAATTTTGGGTCGCTATGTGTGTGACTCTAGCAATGAACTGCAAAGACCCAATTTCGCACCTTTTTGAGTTGTGGGAGTGACCCTGATGTCCTGGTCACTCCTAGGACTACTCTGTGTGAGCGACAGGGGACCAGAGCCTTTCGATCTGTCTTTGAACCCAGAGTCACTCCCATAAGCCTCTGTGCCATCATCCAAGGGTCTATATTCAATATCATAGGATTGTGTGCCGGCGACAAAGGATCAGAATGCCCTATTCTGTACCAGTGATTGAGATCCAAAAGACCTTAACCCAGAGTGAAACGTTTGCCTATAATTTCAGACCCTTGAGCAAACTCCTTCCATCGAACCTTTGCGAACCAAGAAAAAAGAGAAGAGAAGATGTGTCTAAATGATATTGATGTATATTATATTTATAGTATTTCCTGAGGGGTCACTTAGGGTTATGGCTGACCCAAGCAGTTACTCATGTGGTTAGGGCCGACCCATTCCATAATACGTGTATGAATTAAATTATTCATAAATAAACTTCTGATTCACCAAATTGGGTTATATTTAGGTCGATTTTGGTCCTCTCGAAAAGAGGAATCTAATGAAATCATTATATTTGTCATTAAATATTTCCAAGGTGGGATTTTACCATAGTTTCCAAAATTAACACTCCCTCTCAACTAGGGAGAATCCCACCTGCCAATATCTATCCATTGAACAATATGCCATTTTGGAATCTTTAAGTGTCATCACGTATGTCATGTAGTAATAATTCCATGTCCATCTCAAGTGTCTCATCATCACAAATCATCATTGTACATCTCGATCTATCCTTTGCTTATTCTTGTTTATCGCTTGCTTTTTCTTGCTAGTATGCTGAACATTCTCAGATCTAGAAGAATAAGAATTTGATACCAAAGGGGAGCTAAAGATACCACCCTCTATCCATCAGGCTTCTATATGGAATATATTCCAGTGGGGTACTACCTAGATCATCATCAATCATCACCATAGAACATATCATCAGTGAGCACATCTCACCTAGAATCAAAACAGGGAGCAATAACTTCCAACCATACCGAGAAATAGGATAACTCATCACACAGGGGAGTAAACCCTAGACCCTGGATCACATAGGAGGGCAAACCCTCGACCCTGGGAGCCCTTATCACTCAATTCCTCACCTTGGGAGCTCAAATAGGGGGAAGAGTTGGTTCAATGTTCTTGATCAACACTGCCCCTCATCTAGAGGGGATGCTCTCTGAAAACCAAGATGCCTTTGAGAGAATATATGCAATCTGTTTGTCTCAATAACAATTGTTTCCTATTCACACAAAGAATCAAATCAAATATCTTGTCAGATCTTATATAATCACATAAATCACAAAAGAATACCATAATCATCCTCCCTCTCAAGGAGGTTCCAACCACAAGCCTGATCTTGTTTCGAATTACTACACTGTCTCAATATATGAGAGTATCTCGGTCCTAACTATAAATATGGGACTTATTGTCAATAAGATGATCACAATGTATCCATGTTATATCATGCTCACACAACTCTCTAATGAGTTTTTGTACAGCTAGCCATGCTAGCAACATCATGATCAACCTCAGTCATGATATGGACCTCTCATCCACGACATCATGGCAGATCGCATACTAAAACAACATCCAAATGTGCTTATCAACAATAATCTCAAATATCAAATATATATCTATGCATATACATATCATAGGAGAAATATATCATTCTCAAAATAGAATACCTCATGCAAACATTTCAAAGCATGCTCAGTGGAAACTCTATGTGAATGAAGCATCTCACTCATGAATTCATTAAGGTTCTATGCACATTATACATATACAGATGAATTTTCAAAATGGAACATTAATGCTTCAACCATCAAGTGTCATATCAAGTTCAATAACATCTTGAAATTGAATTCAGAGTATCCAAGGATTTTCATTTTCATTATTAAAAACATTTTCCAATAGCTTTGCAATATGGAACTTCTTTCCCAAATTCCAAAAATTGAATCATCATACCATGATACATCATTTCGGGCTTCATAAGCCATATCCCTATGATTTATATCATCAGAAGCTCATCACCTGTCACAAGTAGATCATCATGATATAAAACCAAAACCATAATCAATATCAAAGCCATACCTTGGAACTCATCATTCTATCTTCATCAGATAACAGTCAAATCTAGACATATCTAGGTAGTAATTCTCTAAGCATAATTCCTTGCTAAGCCAACATAATCATCCTTACATAACTCAATGTTGTACCATAAAAAACAAAGTCAACTCATTAGAGTTTAGAAGCCAAATCACGGCCATTATCAAAGCCATTATTATCATAGTATTAATGTTGGAAATATTGTGGGGGGTGAATCAATGTTTCTTTTTAATTGTTATTTTTATCAGCTAAATCATTTATATTTAGAACACAAAAATAAATAACAGGAATAAATGCTTTTATTAATATAACCTTTGCAATAAATCAAGTACAATGTATATAGGGCTTCAACCGGTTGCCAAGCACTAACTTGGACTTTTCGTGAGGTTCCAACCTCTAGAGCACCAACCCTGTCTTTTCAAGGCACCAACCTTGGATTTAGGAGCACCTAACCCCAGGACACTAATCCTTCCAATTCTGAGGCACCAACCCCAAGGGCTCCAACCCTCTGATGTAAATTTTCTGGATATATTGGTAGTAATTCTCTGCTCCCAACCCTATTGGACATATGACCTACTTTGTCCTCCTGCTTCTTCCACGTTTGTTGGACCTTCTACTTCCTTTGTTTCTTACAGTGCACCCATGTAAACTTTCCTTGTTCTCTATTATAGATGCTCGATATGCCCTGACCTTTGGCTTCCTTTTCGCTCGCTTGATCTTCGGCTTCCTCTGTCTCTTTGAGTTCACCAATCCCCAGGACACTAATCCTTCCAATTCTGAGGCACCAACCCCAAGGGCTCCAACCCTCTGATGTAAATTGTCTGGATATATTGGTAGTAATTCTCTGCTCCCAACCCTATTGGACATATGACCTACTTTGTCCTCCTGCTTCTTCCACGTTTGTTGGACCTTCTACTTCCTTTGTTTCTTACAGTGCACCCATGTAAACTTTCCTTGTTCTCTATTATAGATGCTCGATATGCCCTGACCTTTGGCTTCCTTTTCGCTCGCTTGATCTTCGGCTTCCTCTGTCTCTTTGAGTTCACCAATACTCAGAAGACACGTTCATTCGAAAGAGAGGCCGAATTACAAAAGTGTTTCATATATACGAGAGGCCCTTTTTAATATTTATACAATAGAATAAGTATTTACGGAGGATTTCATAGGAGAGTCTATACCAATAGGGAGGTCCCACATGCCACATCACTACCTCAATTCACAATCGTAGCTTTCAAAAACTCCTACAATCGCAACCCTTTAGCTTCACGATATGACATTGATGATGCCCCTATTTCCGACAGATGCGATATTCCAATAAACTTATTTTGATAACTCAATCAGGTCCAAAACTTATATCGCAATGGGCGGTCAGGTTCACAAGACTTATCACAATAAGCAGTCTCGCGGTGTCAACCCTTTTGAACTTTGCGATTCAACGGATGCGATATTTAGTTAAGGCATGCTATAATGGTGTAGCAGGTCCACAATGCTATCATAGTCGCAGGCATGCTATAATGGTGTAGCGGGTCCACAATAATATTGCATTCAATTGAGACATTGTCATATATGAAAGACCCCATTGGGTATCTTATATTATGTCAATATAATTTATTTGAGTCATAAAAAATTTCAAAGTCCCTCCAAGGTCAAGTTGGCTTACAATAATATCAAGTCGGCCTACAAAAAGATAAGTCGTCCTAGCAGAAGGGCTATTCGACCTCCATAAGAAGCCTATATATAAGAAGAACTTGACCTCATCAAGGAGCATCCAAAAAATCTCGATATAACACAAGAAAGACAATTATATCCATTGAATAAGAGGAAAATAAGAGGGATCTACATCAAATTTTTTGTAGGATTTTAGGATTAAATCTCCCACACGTGTGAAGAGTTAGGCATATATTTGTTGCAGGAAGATAGAAGAACAAATCTACCCATAAGAAGCCAATGTTTGGTAGAGAGAAGATCAAGAAAGGAAGTCGAGATATTAAGGAATAGGAAGCACCTTGAACAAAGGAGACAGAAGGTTATTTCAACCACTAAACCAATCACACATACAAAATTGCAGAGGTTACAGGAGGGAAAAAAAGTGCATATCTGAACCAATACTCGAAATCTTGAAGTGAGGTCAAAATACGAAGTGTGAAGCTGTATTGACTTGGGTTGAATTTGTGAAGGAAAAAATCATCAAGGGGAAGTTTGACTTGGTCTTTGAGGGGTCTTTTTCAAGGGTCTTAGGTCTTGGAATTCGTCATTTTAATATTATATTGGAAGAGAAGAATTCTTGTGGATTTTCCTATCAAGAGGAGAGGTTTTGGCCCTAGCTAGTAGCCTATATTTTGTGTCCTCTTGTCTCATTGATATTCATGGTTTGGTAGCTATTTGTTGATAATAACATAATAATAATAATAATAAAGTGAAAGGAAATGCTAACTATAATTACATCAAGTTGTTATGCAACCAACTCACAAATAGATAGTTCAATGACTTGAAAATTATCCTCTTCGAGGGGGAAATCTCCTTTACATTACATAATTGAAAAATTCTTGGATGACGCAAATGGCAAGACCTCCTTTGTATATATAGGAGTCTAAGGGTTCATAATATAATCAGAGCCTACATAACAATAATAATGTGAGGGCACAATAATAACAATAGTGGGCTTCTATGGGGCACACCAATAACAATACGGGGGCTACATGGGCACAAAAGTAACAATAATGGGGCTACAATAATAATAACAATAAGGAGGCCACACTAGTATTATAGGGACCTAACATGCCCCTCTCCTTCAAAAAATGTTTTCCTCAACGCTTGAGTAGTTATGGATGCTTTTGTATAAAATTCTCAACCTCCCATGTGGAATCTTCAGTTGGTAAGTTCTTCCACTTAATGAGATACTTTGAAATTGATCGATTCCATAGTAGTTGGGTTCTTGTTTCCATGAATGCTTCAGGCTCAAATATTATTTTTCCTTCTTCGTCAAGTTCTGGCAATGTTGTTTGAACTGGAAGCTTGTCATCGATAACCTTCTTTAAGCATGGAACATGGAAAATTGGGTGTACTCAGGAAGATGCAGGCAGCTCCAATTTGTATTCCATAGTACAAATATTTTACAACACCTTGTAAGGATCATAGTACTTGGGTGATAATTTATTATCCTTCTTAGATTTCTTGAGAGACATTTGTTTGTATGGTTGTAGCTGTAAAAATACCCAGTCACCTACATCAAAACTTCTTTCACTGAGATGTTGATCTGCCTATTGTTTCATTCGATTCTACGTCATAGTGAGGTTATCCTTTAAGAGTTGGAATGTTGATCTAAATTGTCATTAATGTCAATATGGCAATATTATAGGATACTAAATGATGATATGAAGCCAAGGAGAAGCATATTAGATCTGTGAAGAAACAGGAGCAAGAAGCCAAGGAGCAAAGAGGTCATTGGAAGCCATGAGAAGCAAAGAGGAACACATTGGTGGAGGTGCATAAATAGTGTTAACGGAGGAGTTAACATGGAATATCGTAGAAATATTAGAGGATTTAACATATTGGAGGAGTATTGCAGAATATTAGAGTAGAGAATATTGGAAGTCATAGGAGCTATCAGAGCAAAGAATATCAAAGCAAAGAAGAGTTATCGAAGCAGTATCGGAGGTTATGGGAGGTCACAGGAAGATAAGCCATAGGAGAAACAACTATCAGAAGAGCGGGGGTAGGAGTGTATGTATGTTTTGATCGTGGCTGAAGGCCTGCACTAAATCCTAGCCGTCGATCTCATTTTCAACGGTTACATTACAATCAATGGCAGGGGTTAAGCCTGTTGTTAACCTGTATGCTAGTTGAAGACCCACAGGCCATAGATTTGATGACCTCATATATCTAATGGATATCGGGTCACAAAATGATCAGATGTTAATCTCAAGAACAGAACCGAAATTTTATAGATCAAGGATTTATAATCCTTATCAGCTCCGTAAAGGCGGTTAAGTGTCGCGCAATTTTTTTGACCGATATCGTTATGAACCATTGGATCCAGCGCACCTTAATCAAACAGTGGAGGATCGGCAATTGGATTTGTTGATCGGCTGGATCAACAATTGTCAGATTAAATATGAGATCAATGGTGGAGAATTAATTTGATAACACTTGGGACTAAGTGGACCCGATTAAGTGATCAAAAGAATCTTATCGGAATATCGCATTCGTCGCATATCGCTAGTCTTAAAGAAATGTAACGATGGTAAACCGTGATTGCGATTAAGGTGATGATGTGGTAGGTGGGCCCACCCATTATATGGTTTTAACTATGTTGATATGTGAAGATCGATGATGTTGATATCAGAGGACAGAGTATGTTATGGGCATGACTTATAAGAGACCTCGAGAAGTTGTTATTGCGATTGATGATGTGGATGTGGGACCTCCTTGGGTAATCGAAGGAACAGAGGAAGCCAAAGAGAAAACGAGAAAGAAGGAAGCTGAAGGTCAAGCGACACTACTGCATGGGTTAATCTTTGAAATGCTTGAATCTATGATGATTTAAAAAAGAGGAGCAGTACAGATCGTAACTGAGTTGAACAATTCGGTGAAGTGAAATAAGGTTTGATCTGCCATCATTTGAAGGGAGCAATAGACTACACCAGTACTGAAGTATTCATGAGTATGATCCTTGGAAGTAAGAGATCATGACACTAAGAACAATGAGAAGCAATCACTCCCGAAGCACTTACTGCGACAGATAGAAAAACAGTTCACAACTCGTAAACTGGAAGAAACAGAGGTAAGTTGTAGGTCTAGCAGGATAGAAGAAAGCAGGAGGATAGAAGTAAGTCGTAGCTCCAGCAGGGTTGGGAGTAGAGAATAAATACCAGACACATCTAGACTATATACAGTAGAGGGTTGGAGCCCTTGTGGAAGGTGCTTTAGAATTGGAAGGATTGGTTTCCTTGGAGTTGGTGCTCCTAAATCCAAGGTTCGTGCCTTGACAAGACAAGGTTGGTGCCTTGGAGGTCGGAGCCTCACAAAAAGTCCAAATTGGTTCTTGGCAACAAATTGAAGCTTTATATATATTGTACCTGATTCATTGTAAAGATTATATTAATAAAAGCATGTATTCCTATTGTTCATTTTGTGTTCTAAATATAAATGATTTAACTAGTAAAAATGAAAATTGAAAAGAAATACTGATTCACCCCCCTCTCAGTATTTCCAACATAGATAACTTGTTGTTGATGCTCGATATGATTTTCCACTACTTGAACCTTAAAATTTTCTCTTAAATATGATGTGATGGATGGTGGATGATATCCATAAAGTGCCATAAATGGGGTCATTTTTGTTGTAGTATGGAAGGAAGTGATATACCACCATTCAACTAGTAGTAACCACTTGACCCATTATGTGTGTTTATCCGACACAAAGAAACAAAGATATCTTTCCAAACATTTGTTCACTATCTCAGTTTTCCCATCAAATCAAGGATGATAATATGATTTATGAGCTAATTGAGTACTAAGACAAGAAAATAATTCCGTCCAAAAATTTCTAGTGAAAATGGGATCTCTGTCACTTACTATAATCTTTGGGTTTCCACGAAGCTTTTGAATTGTTTCCATAAATGCAGTAGCAATTGCACTGACTTTAAAAGGATGAGATAATGCACAAAAGTATGCATACTTGGTAAGTCTATTAACTACCACCATGATGACACTCTTTCCTTCAGACTTGGGTAAACCTGTGATAAAATCCATCGAGATCTCCTCCCAACGCTAACTTGGAATGGCTAAAGGTTGTAATGGCCTCGGGGTCTTAATTTTCTCAACTTTATTTTTTTGGCAAACCAAACATTCTGCCGAAAACTTCTGAATATCAGATTTAATTACATAAAAAAAATCCTTCTTGAACCTATTGTAAGTTTTTAAAAATCTTGAGTGCCCTCCTAAGGGAGAGGTGTGAAATTCCAAAAGAATATTTTGTTTGAGTTGGGAGTTATTACAAATATATCTCTGTACCATAATAAATCATTTTTCCAGCGAAATGTATCATATGTACTAGGATCTTGCTACAACCTTTGAATGAGTGACCACACCTCTTCATCATTCATCCATTCATCCCTTGCTTTGGTTATCCACTCATGTTGTATAATAGAAATGGAACAAAGAAATTATTCCACATCCTCATCCTTTCTTGAGTGTGAATTTGCAACAACATTTTGCTTCCCTTTTTGTAGATGATTTCAAAGTCATAATCCAACATCCTTGTCACACATTTTCTCTACTATTCTGAAGATAATATTTATTCCAAAAAGTGTTTAATACTATCATGATTTTAACTTGAAATGTCTTCCCATTAGTTAAGGTCGCCATTGCTTTAGTGCATGTAGTATTGCCAACATTTCCTTCTCATAAATAGGTTTGTGTAAATACTTTCCTTTGATTGGACAACTTTCAAAAGA
Organism: Pinus taeda; assembly: GCA_000404065.3. Taxonomy (NCBI): domain Eukaryota; kingdom Viridiplantae; phylum Streptophyta; class Pinopsida; order Pinales; family Pinaceae; genus Pinus; species Pinus taeda. Next base: position 15,867 of record APFE030986741.1, read on the forward strand.
AATTGGTTTTCCTTATTGCATTAAAACAACACCAATTCCATTTCCCGAGGCATCACATTCCATAATAAGATGTTTTGTGAAGTCTTGCGTAGCTAAGACCAGTGCTTGGAAAATTGCCTCTTTAAGATGTTCAGAGGCCTTCGTTGCTTCTGGAGTCAAAGATAATGAATCTTTCTTTAGTAATGATGTTAGAGGTGCTGCTATTCTCCCATAATTCTTAAAAAACTTGCGATAATACCCTGTCAACCCGTCTTCACCAGAATCTGGGCAGCTGGAAAATAGAAGAAGCCAACCAGGGCCATATCAGCAGAACAACCCAGCCACCTTACATTCATCCGCTGTAAACTCTGTCGTGGTTTTTATCTAGCTCTTTCACCTACCTTCAGCAGTTTTCGTTTACATATATAATAGCTACTCTAAAAGGAAATTACAGCTTATAAAAACCTTTGAAATGATGGTATGATTCTCCTGCATGCATGAGGAGAAATTGATTATTTGATGGAAATGCAACCTGCAATGTACAAGCATATATTTACAGGTTTTCTCGCAAGCGAACAGCAAGAAAAAAGGGCAGTTTCAAAACAGGGACAGCAACAGCAGCTTAAAGAAATTATCAGTTACCACATGCATGAGGAGAAATTGTTTTTATTTTGATGGATATGCAATCTACAATGTACAAACATATATTTACAGGTTTTCTCGCAAGCGAACAGCAAGAAAAAAGGGCAGTCCAAAACAGGGACAACAATAGCAGCTTAAAGAAAGTATCAGTTATCTTTGGAATCATGAATGAGAATAAACAGTGATGCCTCAGGCATATGTAAAACTTTTTATAAACTTAATAAAAAGTTTTGTTTTTTTCCTTTGGAAAAAAAAATACCCTGTCAACCCATGAAAACCTTGAATATGCTTTATGGTTGTGGGGATTTTCCATTCCTTAATGGCTTTAATTTTGTTAGGGTTTAGCTTAACATCCTCATGAGATACAATATGACCCAAATATTCCACCTCTTGTACTCCAAAGAAACTTTTGGAGTTTTTTCATACAATTGTTTATCCTCCAATAGTTTGAGCACCCTTTCAACAGGTTGAACATGATCCTTCCAATACTTGTTGTAGATTAGTATATCATCAAAAAATACTAACACAATTTTTTTAAGGAAGGGTTTGAAATTGGAATTCATCAAACCTTGAAATGTTGAAGGTGCATTAGTAAGGCCAAAAGGCATGACCAAAAATTCATAATGACCTTCATGAGTTTTGAATTTTTTTTTTAGAATGTCTTTAGTATTTATTCTAATATGATGATATTGAACGAAGATCTAGCCTAGTGAAGTAAAATTCTCCATTTAATTCATCCAAAAATTCATCAATTATAGGAATGGGAAAGTTATCTTTAATAGTGACCTTGTTGAGCTCCCTATAATAAGGACACATACGCCATGATCCATCCTTCTTGTGCACCAATACTACTGGAGCAGAGAAATAACTTTTACTAGGATGAATTATTATAGCCTCTAGCATTTCTACAACCATAGGTTCAATTTCACTCTTTTGGGCATAAAGATATATGTAAGGCTTGATGTTTGGAGTAAAACTTCCTTGAATCAAATGAATAGCATGATCATGAACCTGAATAGGTTGGAGGCCTTTGGGAATCTCAAACACCTTGGAATGAGTGTCCAAGTCTTTTTGGAGATCTAGAGAAATAGATGATTTCAATGTTTGAACCTCTAGTGAGCATAATTGTGCAATTATGCCCCGTTGTTCTTTCTTCAGAAGATTTTTCATGCCATTAGAGTTGATTATCTTTCCTGGTTTCCCTGTGATACCCCTTAATTCAACTTCATTTACTTCCAAAAAAAATTCCATGAAAATTTCTTGAAAATTGAAAGCTATCGTCCCCAAAAATTGTAACCATTGGACTCCTAGTACAACATTAGCACCACCCATTAGAATTTAAAGAATTGGACAATTCAATACATATTACCCCATGTTTAGCCTAATATTATGGCACTTTCCAAAGCAATTTATAGTTCCTCTATTTGAAACCATCACTTGACACTCTAGTACTAGATATAGGAAGCAATTCAATTCCTTGGCTATCTTACAATGAATAAAATTATGGGTACTACTCGAATCAATCAACACTATTACCTTTTTCTTCTTGATATATCCTTCTATCTTGAGAGTTTGAGGAGTGTTAATTCCTATCAATGCATTACAAGATATGGTCGGATTCATTTGTTCTTTCTCCGAGGTTGGTCCCTGGTGTATATCCTCCTATTTTGACATTTCTTGTTACTTTTCTTCCTCCTCTTCACAATCTATGTAGAATAATTTCTTCTCAACACACTTATGAACTTTAGTGTATTTTCTATCAAACCTGTAACAAAACCCTTTCTCCCTTTTTTCCTCCAATTTTTGTGGTGTCAACCTTGTAGGTTGTGGAAGACTAGAAGCAACAACAATTCCATCATTATAGTTGTGAGTGGTAGACTTCCTTATTGCCAATTTTATTTCAATTTTTCTTGCCACCATGAATGCCTTCTTCAATGAATGAGGTTCCCAAAGGTGAACCTCATGTTGGATGTTATCTTTTAAATTCCCTATGAAGACATCAGTCCTATGCTCCTCTAAATTATCAGTTACCCGAATATTTAATTTTTGGAAGTGTTCAATGTGCTTCGCCATTGAACCCTTTTGTTTGAGATTTATCAATTAGCTAAGGAAGGTGTTTCTCTTTGTATCTTCATAATGTGCTATCATTTCTTCTGTAAAAATTGACCACGTGAAAAGTGGTTTACGAGAAAAAATCCATTTGTACCATACAACTTGATTCAGTTCTAAATATAAATATGCAATACGTACCTTTTGTGAGGGTTGCAGATCTTGTAGATTAAATATTTCTCCATCTGTAGTATCCATGTTACTAGATCCTTTCCATCAAAATTCCTCATATATATTTGGAATGTGGTGGTTCTTACACCCCACATTGGAGTCTCTAAAATCATAATTAATATTCCTTTTGTCCTCATCATGATTTTCGTGGATTACCTTGTCACCACCAAGAATCCTTTCTTGCAACAACTTTGTCAACCCTTCCAACTTGACATTCATTGCATCCATGTCTACTTTAAAAACATGCATGTTGCCTCTTATACCATCAATTTTGTCTTTAATACCATCCATGTCCCCTTTTAAGCCATCCATTTCATCTTTGGTTGCTCTTTGTTAAAGTGAAATTTGTTGTACTTGGTCCCATAACTTTGATATATCATGTTGCAATTCTTCTTCTTCATGTGTGATAGTAGATTTTTTTGAGGGCTTAATGGGGGTAGAATTATTTTGTTTGGGAGGAATTTTTGAACCAAATATTGGTATCTATGCTTCAATATTCCCTCTGAATCACTTCTAACTGATTTTTCAAACAAAAGTTATGCAAAATTAAAAAATGCACACCCGTTTCTTGCTTTTAAGGAGCTACATATTGCAGTTGTTGTATCTCTATAATTACGAATCTCCAAGATCTGAAATTATGCATTGTAATATCCCTCTGAGTCTTATTTCCAACCTAACCAGTCAGACTAATATTGGATTCTTCAAGAAATAGTTATGCCCAATCATCCATGATGACCTAATTATAGACTAGTTCAATAGAGTGAAAGTGTATGAAGTTCTACTTATCACTGTTTTGACCTTCGACCCTAAATTTGATATAGATGAAAATATAGTCTGTGATATTTCAGCCACCTTTTACAAAATTCAATTATGATGTGTGAAACAAAAGCTATGATGATTTTCCCTAGGTCACTTGTTTGAGACTAAATTCTAGATCATGAACACACCCTAACGTCTTTGGACCATATCTCAGAAAATATGGTGAACCAAGATCTGAAATTCATATATGAAGATTTCGTCTCCATGTGGTTGCAATTTTAGCTTCTAAAACTTTGTAGAAAAAAACTTATAGTGAATATTCCACGATGACTTGTTTGAAGCAATGAAACCCTAGAATCCAAAGCTTTGAAACCAAATGCTATGCAACTAGCTCGCAAATATATACATCAATGACTTATAAATTATCCTCTTCAAGGGTGAAACCTACTTTACATTACATAAATGAACAATTATTGGATGATACAAATGACAAGACCTCCTTTGTATATATAGGATTCTAAGGGGTCACAATATAATCAGAGCCTACATAACAATAATAATGTAAGCGCACAACAATAACAATAATCAGCTTCTATGGGGCACAACAATAACAATAATGGCGCTATAATAGCAATAACAATAAGGGGGATACACTATTATTATAGGGACCTAACATAATTTAAGTAAAATAACATTACAAGTAGTTATCAAAGTAAGAGAAATCACCCTAATCTAGCTGCCCTTGATTTCTCTACATGGTATTAGAGCTAAGGTGACAACATCATCCAATCTAAGAAAGATACATAAGGTCCAAGCATAAGGAGATCACCAAGGATAACTAATAATCATCATGGAGGACTATCTATCCGAAATCACAAGAATCATATCATATAAAAGGAACAACACTTTGAAGAAGAAGAAGACCTCAAGGACCCCACCTCCACTTAAAAGAATGTACACATATTCTTGGAAAAGTTCTACACTACATCCAAATGAAGCAAGAAGAACACTCCATCATTAAAGGAATCAAGGCAGTCTCCTTCTAATGGAAGAAAATAACACACCTCAAACATCCTTGAATAAGATCATCAAGAAATCATCATCTAGGAGGCATCTTAAATTGTCAAAGAAGTAGTGGAAGTCAACATCATCAAGAAGGAATCTAGTTGAAGATATCATCATCAAAGGAGCACATTAAATTGATGAGTATTATATATTTAATGTCTCAATCTACAATGAATTATTTCTAAAATGAGAACAGCAAACTTGTTGGGGCATCAAATTACCTTGCATGGAAGAAGAGAATAGATTTGATCCTCTTAGAAAATGAAGTTAGTGAATATGTCACGACTCAATCACCAAACCTTCTCAAGAGAAATCTCAAGCACTATCAAAGTATATGAAAGGAGAAGTAAGAAATCAAAGAATCCTTATTGAGTCAATCAAGGATTCCTTTATTCCATATGTAGCAAAGTTGAAGACAACAAAAGATATCTATGAAAATTAGTGTAATTTTTCTCTGTAAGTACCGTAGGAGAAATTATATCTTTAAGAACTGAAATATACAAGACAAAGTTATCAAAGGAATAAGGGTTAGCCTCATACCTTATGAGTGTATCTCAAATAAGATATCAACTACAAGAGCTAGGAGAGGTAAAGTATGATCGAAAGATGACCACCATTGTGGTCAATGCACTACCTGATGAATGGGGAAACTTTGCATCAAGTATTTATGGAAAGAAGAAAACTACTCCATTCAATGATCTATGGCCATTATGAAAAACTGAAGAAGCTATACTGAAGGAAAAGAACGATGTTGGATCAAATGAACAAACTCAAGCATATGCAACTATGGAAAGGAAGAAAGGGAAGTCTCGATTTTTTTTTTCAAAAGAAAATCGACTTGTCTAAGATTCAATGTTATGAATGTAAAAAATTTAACAAATATGGGCACTTAAAAAGGAATTGTCCTAAAATCAAGAAGGATAACAAGAAGAGAAAGGAAAGAAATGAAGCCCATGTCACCGAAGAAGTAGAAGAACCAGTGTTATTTGGTTTTCTTCTCGAAGGTGTATGAAAAGAAACCACTTAAAGCTTTGGATGAAAAACAACCCTAACAATGAAAATGGTTGCTAAACATTGTAGATATGCAGCAAATGATAGAAACAAAACCTGCCAAAGCCTTGATCTATGCCACAGTCATAGTTAAACAACAAAACATAATAGTAAAATAAGCAAAGCAACTCTAATAATCTAATGGAAACCAGATATATAAAGAATATATTTTATTAAACAACACCTGTGAAGGGAGAAAATAACGTTACCAGTCCCCCTCTATATGATGGGTTCTTAGCTATCCTCAAATGTCTTCAGCTTTGGTAGAATCTCTCTCCTCTATAATGTGTAAACCCAACAAATAAAATGTTTGAGCTCAGTGAGAACTCAAATGGAAAAAATGGTGTGCGACAGTGATAATAATCAGAGTTACAATAGCGAGTGCAACGATGAAACTAATTGAAAGTGAAGAATGAGTGTAAAACTCTTCTATTTATAACAAAATATTACGTTATTCTCGAATAATGAGCAATAATAAAATATTATTAACCCCATTCTAGAATTAACCATTTGGAATATTTTATTATATTTGGTTTGGAGGGAAAAAGTATTTAAACATTTATTTAGAAATAATAAATAAATAAATGATTTATTTATCATCTCAAGAAATATGGTTAAAGAATAATAAACAAATAATGATTTATTTAATTATTCCTAAGGGATTTAGTCAAACTTGAAAAGGAATAATAACTAATTAGTGATTAATTAAGTATTCCTAGAGAAAAATAAGATAATTAATGATTTATCTATTTATTTCTCATAATTGGGTCAAATGTGATAATGAATATTAATTAAAAAATGGTTTAATTAATTATTCCTAGAAGATAATTAAATGAATAATGATTTATTTAATTATTCTTCATGGGTTTAAGTAATTTCTTATAGTGAAAGAAATTTTACTATGGTAAAATTGGCCCTACATGGTGTACTTCGACCCATCTAGTAAATTATGGCTAGATGATCATTTTTTTGTGATAACATATTGCCCCCCAACGTATGAGTGTTAGGAGCAAAACATATTACCGAAGTACATTGTAAGGAAACAATCACTAGACAACGAAGTGGAGTTAGAGAGAGTGAGAGAGAAAGAGAGACCAATGGAGATGAAGCGAAAGAGGATAGTGACAGAGGTGGTGAGACCAATGCAAGTCTCCTTTTATGTTGTGGTACTAGATCTTAGTGAGGTGGGGGAGACATACCTATACCCACTGAGATAACTTAGTACAAAAATAATGATGCGCCCAGAAACATGAAACTTAGCAACAAAATACATGTTGAATGGTACATGACATGTTGGCATAACTGAGCCAGAAAATAATACAATATGTCCCACATACATAATGTGCCTGGAAAAAACATGAGCCAGGATTGAATACATTAACATTTGAGTGCATGAGATATAATGGCCCTTCCCTCAAAAAATGGGTGGGAGGGAGGGTGGAACAAACAAAGAAGCCTGACTGAATAGGAAAGGGCTCTACAAAACTTAATGGATCATCTGAAGGAGACATGCATTCTATGAACACTGCAAGCGACAGGAACCGAACCCATCAAATCTGCAGAACTACATCTAAGGTTGTAGTAGAATAGGAAGGGATTCGGGCATGTGGGGGGCTACCTGAAGGGCCACCCTCTCATGAGGTCCAAAACATCTCACACACACTTGGGAATCACCGGTACAATCTGTTGCAACACTAGACCATTAAGTGTATGAATCACAGACATGAAACAATCAAGCCAAAGGGAATGATGATTCCTTTTTCTTTATCTAAGGCACTGATCGAGAGTAGAAGCTGGAACCAATATACACCGCCCTCTCGGTCGTTCTTCTGGAATAGATGTGCTGATGTCCATAGAATAGGGCCCACCATAGGTGAGGAAATGAGGATCATCAACTAAGGCATGTGGGATCAATGTACCAAAATGGGATCCCCAAAGTCATGTTAGGGAGAACCAATGAAGCCATGACATGGACAAAAAATATTCCAGGAGTAGGAAACAAGAAAGGTACCTGTCCTGTAGGGAAATGTCCCGATGGAACAAATCCTGGATGGTTAAGACTTGGAGGAACAGTTCTTGGTGGGAAAAAAGGAGAGGCGCCCACAAATGGAGGAGGTCCTAGGGGGTGGATCTGGATGGCTCAGTTGAGATGGTAACAACAGGGTGTTGAGAACTTGGCTATTGATCAAATGTACTAGATTTCTTTTGAGCAGCCTGTGACACTTGTAACATGCACACACTAAAAGAGCTAGGCTCAAAGATGGGAGAGGGAGGACTAGGGATAGCACCCAACAATGAGGAACTTTGTAGACTTTGGGTGAAACTCTGGTGAGAGGGGTAGAATACGGCTTGTCAGACATCGATGAGATAATGGACTCATGGGAGGTCAAGGATGCTAGCTCATAGTATGTCAAATGATTGATGGTGATGATCTTCCCTTCACGGGGGAAGCACATCTTGCAGAAAATATAGATGCGACAGCTGACATGGCATAAATGTAACTACGACCCAAGAGAATATTGTAATCAAAAGGGGCATCAATAACCTCAATGTCGATAAACAGTATTACCTGCAAGAGTCACTGGACAATTGCGATACATGCCGAGAGGCTGGGAGGAATGATTGTCTTAAGCACACAAAGTGATGGTGGAAGGGGATAGTTCAGGTGACTTGATTTGCTTCCAAATGGCAATGGACATCATGCAGGTGGATGCACCTTCATCAATAATTCTTTGGGCGATGATGGCATTACAGAATCAGACTGGTTTCTAAAAAGCAACGAATGGAGGTAATTGAGAATGTTTTGATGTATCAACAGGAAAGATAATCAAACAATCGTTTGAAGGATATACTGCACCCAAAGAAGTTAGTAGAAATTTCTTTTGATATAGGAATGACTGGAGGACTTCCAGTGTCGACATCATCGCAGGTGATTATGCAAAGTCATCTACTATATTGTACATATGGGAAGCTCGGTTAGAAGTCGCGCTACAATGTAATGGTCCCTTGTGGATCTTCGGAATTGACTCAACTTTAGCTTGAGGGATCCGTAGCAGACCATTTGGTGTCATAAGAGGGTCAGTAGATGATTTTCTTTTGGACTCAGTGGTAGATGAATTTGATGGCTTATAATATTGACGCGACTGAGTTTACAAGTTGACATCAGAGGTATTGACCTTGTCAGAATTCATCAGGAGGGTCTAGTAATCACCAAGAACAGAAGGTTGGGGAAGGTAGGTTGCTTGCCCTTGTGGAGGCTGAGAAGCAACAAATCCTTGCTAAGGGAAAGGATTTGTGAGCATGATCGGTTGAGATGGCGCATAATTCTGAGGTAGTTGGTGCATGGGCGGTTGACCTCTAGAAGCTGCTTGGGCTTCCCACATTTGACGCATATAGCATAAGAGAGGACACTCATGAGTAGAATGGCCATGTACACCACAACATGCATAAGTCTTTTTCGTACAAATAAACTTGTTCTGCATGGGAAAGTTTCCATGTTGCTGGTTGTTTGTGTTAGGTTGGTTCCCTTAGGGTTCATTAGGTTGATTACCTTGGTTACCCTAGTTACCCTTGTTACCTTTTCCCTTATTATTTCTCTTTGAAATTTTGGGATTAGTTGCACTTTGTTGTGCAAACACTTGACCTTGAGGGGGTGGTGGTTGCTAGGGTTGAGGATGCATGGGAGGTTGTGGCGCTAATTCCTAAGGGGATGGAGCGCTTGACGGTGCATAGGTATAAGATGGTGAAGGGGAAACGGTCTGGTAGAAAGGTTGAGCACTAGTTGGTCATACCATCTGCTGATGTGGATTGGTAAATGCATAAGAGGTGCTTTGTCTTGAATTAGGGTTTAGGGTTTAGGGTTTTAGGGTTTAGAGTTTATGGTTTAGGGTTTTGGGGGTTTTGGGGTTTGGGGTTTGGGGTTTAGGGTTTAGGGTTTAAGGTTTAGGGGTTTTAGGGTTTGGGGTTTGGGGTTTTAGGGTTTTAGGGTTTACATTTTTAGGGTTTAGGGTTTAGGTTTTTAGGGGTTTACGGTTTAGGGTTTTAGGGGTTTACGGTTTAGGTTTTAAGGGTTTAGGGGTTAGGGTTTAGGGTTTAGGGTTTGGGTTTGGGGTTTAAGGTTTAAGGTTTAGGGTTTAGGGTTTAAGCGTTAAGGGTTTGGGGTTTGGTGTTTGGGGTTTGGGGCTTAGGGTTTAGGGTTTTAGGGTTTTAGGGTTTAGGGTTTTAGGGGTTTAGGGTTTAAGGTTTAGGGTTTAAGGTTTTAGGGTTAGGGTTATGGGTTAGGGTTTAGGGTTTAGGGTTTCAGGGTTTAGGGTTTAGGGTTTAAGGGTT
>APFE030986749.1:0-17455 GCA_000404065.3 Pinus taeda
CATCAAGTTATTTTGTGACAGTCAAAGTGTAATACATTTGGCTAAGAATCCGGCCTATCATAGTAAATCAAAGCATATTCCGATCAAGTACCATTTTGTAAGACAGGTTATCACTAAAAGGGGAGTCTTTCTTGAAAAGGTGCATACAAAGGAGAATTGTGCAGACATGTTCACGAAACTAGTTTTGTTAGAGAAGCTACGCTGGTGTTTGGCTTCTCTTGGCTTGCAGAAAAGATAAAATAATAATAAAAGGGGTATCAGGTAAATTGTTGTCAAGGTGGAGATTGTTGAGATTTTCTGTTTGGAGTAAGATAGGCAAAATATCATTTGATGACAACAATAGGAATCAGTTCCTATATTAGCTCTAGGTTGTTGGGAGATGATTAATGCCTCCTATATTTGATGTGAGTAAGTTAATAAGGTTGTTAGATTCTCTATGCTATATAGCAGGCAACCATTCGGATGTTTTGCTATGAGGGTGAGAGTTTTGTGAGGATTTCATTTTGTAATCTCCTGTTTGATTAATAAATTTCCGATGCCTATGTTTGGTGGACGTAGCCCAGATTGGTTGGGTGAACCACGTTAAAAGCTGTGTTTTCTGTGCATGATTGATTTGCTGTGTATTTTATGTTTAAACTAGTTGTGCATCTGCTTACCAACATTCTGAACATGAGTTTGAATGCCCAAATTCTCCATGTCATCACGAAGAATAATGAAATTCATGACAACTGGTAAGGGTTTCAAGGGAGAAGACGGATGGCGTGGATAGCTCAAGGTAAAGACCAATGAGAAATAATGAAGGAAATCGTAGAAGAGTCCATATAGTGAGAGAAGACACATACTCGAAATATATGAGGTATCGTTTTGAGCATAAAGGTTTTGCGTTATATATTTATATACACGCAGATATGCATGTGAAGGTGATTGGTAATTAAAAATGTTAAATAAGGAATATGCATGGCGGTTGGTAATTAAAAGTATGGAGATTAAACTTTTCTTAATAAAAAATGGCTTTGTGGATTTATTTGTTGCATGTTTTACTTAAGTAGGTTGGCAATTTGAAAAATGAAAAGTTGTTGAAGTGGTTATGGGGAGGCAAGTGGTGTAGTTGGCTTTGTGTATTTAATATAATTGAACACCAATTAAGATCTAGGTGTTCATTCTCATCTTGAAGGTTTTCTTTCGTCCCTTCTTATTATCCTTCATTGTTTTGAATATTTTACTGTCAACTATTCATCTTCTACTTATTGAGTTTGCATTGTAAGTGGGTGCATTTTTGGTTGAAGTCGACACCCTTAATTTATAGAGCTTGATTTATTGTAAAATGGCTCAAATCAATAATGTATTAGAGTTATTGAACACTCTAATACTTTCTATTGTTCATAACAAAGTTAAAATGAACAAGGACATTCTCTCTGACATTCGAACTTGTTTGCAAAATGCACAATACAAGATCGAGTTTCTGTAACTCGAATCCTAACTATAGCAGAAGATTTGTCATTCTAAACTTGATTTTGTTCAGAACAACTCCCTTTTTGAGTCTAAATTTAACTCCCATCAATAGTTAGAAATTTATCAGAATAGCGAGGCCATTTTAGGAGCATATTTTCATGAAGATGTAGAGGTTTAGTGTACACTTCCCATGGCCATCATTAGACCTTGGGAAGAAGTTGTTAACAATAGGAAAATAAATGACCTTGGATATGACAAGGATGTGTCCTTTCATATTTTGGGATATTCCAAGCCCATCCAGTTTTAGAGTACCGATTTTCTTCACTACGATTCATTTTCACTTGTTCCACCTCTTGATCCTATTCCACAAATACAGATTGTTAGATGCCAACGGTGTGATTCGGTTGGCGATATGAAAGATTAGTGTTTTGATCTTGACCCTTGTGAGAATTGTGGTAATCACACTCATCATTCATAAAGATGTTGTAGAAACAAGACTCTTGCATGAATGGAGATTCACCTTGGATGGATCGCTTGTTAACAATAATCTTCAACAACTAAGAAGATATACCAGTCATACCAAAGAAAATGTTCTCGAGTATTGACACATCTTGCAGATGAGATTTATTCTTCTTCTTACCTTGTATCTAACACGGGGGAATTGATAGTTGCTACTTTCTTCGAACATTTGTCGAGTGAGCCTAAGCCACAACCTGAACCAAAGCCAACGACCAAAGCCTAGAGCTAGAGTTAGCCATAGCCATATTCAAAGTTGTAGCCAAAGACATATTTATGCTCCATGGGCATGTTTTTTGGTTAGTGGCATGACTTAAACCACCATCGACAAAAGATATCGGTTTCTGCTACATCATTTTTTGGTCAACTTTAAACCAAAGATCACTTCCACCAACAAAAGACTTCAACTTCTATCCAGATTTGGAATTATTTCAAGAATTGCATCTAGCTTTAGTTCCAGAGTTGGTGGTCAACCTTAAACCACCACTTGTAGAGACTTTGTGTTCTTCTACCTCATTTGGTTTGTTGTCTTCCTTAAACCACCATTTCATAGAGCGCATCCAGCCATTGGTTTCCATGAAATTTTACACTTTATCTCTCTTCTTGGACTCATATACACCCCTTTAGATTAAAGGGGGGAATGTTGGACACCTAATCCATTAGGGTTACGACCGTGTGAATTGTGAACAATTACTGGAAGTCCAAGAAAACTTGGAAGTTGAATCCAACATCCAAAATATTGTATTTATATGTCTATCATATTTATTGAAATGTAATTCACGCCTATTTTTTCATTTTGGTTGCACATTCTATCACTCTTAATATCACTATAACGTGCCATCAATTCCTTTGTAAAAATGGACCAAGATTTTTTTTCCCATAAGGAAAAGTCGTAATTTCTATTATAAGGGAGAAATTACATTTTGCAGATGCGGATCGCATATTCATATGTGGCCACTGGCCAGTCATGTCCATAAAAAAAAACCTGAGTGTTCTAGATCTCCATGCAGGGAGTCATTACTGAAATAGATACAAAAATTGCTCTGCACTAAGAGCACTGTATATAGTTGCCATGAACTGTACATAGAGTATATCAAAAAATGGACCAAGATATAATAGGATCCTTTTTCATTTCCCAAAGCCATTGATACCATACAAATTGATCTTATTATAAATATATGGATGCAATATTTACCTTTTGTAAGAATATCACTTGGTGTAGATCAAAGTATTGCTCAATTTGGAATATCCATCTTATAGGATTTCTAGCATCAAATTTCCTTGTATCGATCCTTGACATATAGTAGTTCATTGGTGCCATATTGAATCCTAGATGACATGGATCTTGAGGTAATGAAAAATCATGATTTTGTTATCCAATATTTATCTTCTTCAATTGTTATAAAATACTCCCCATATGTGACTAAGTCTCAACTCCATTGTTCTCTATGCTTTCATGTTTTCCTTGCATCTCCATATCCCTTTTAAGAAGCCCCTTTGAGAGAATATTTTCCATGGAACTCATGGATTTTTATATTTGTCATATTTCTTCATTATTTTCATCCATCTTATTTTCTATTTCATCTCTTATTTCCCTTTTAAGGTTTTCTCGAGAATGTGAAAAATCCACTTGTTTCAACATACTGCCATTTAATTCGTTAACTTTGTTCTCTAATTGGGAGAACATATTCTAATTTTTCACTTTAGATGTCATGTTTGATTTTTTACGAGTATTAGTAGTATTTATTGTATGCACCTTTTCCAAATGAGAAAATAATAATACACCTGTTTATAACAACTTTTCAATCACCAATGATCAAAACTTTTGTCTTTTGTAAGTATGTAGCTTTCAAACCTATTTTGGAGATATTTTGGATGGTTGATCTTTTTCCTCATATAAATATGAAATTTGAGCCCTTTTGATTATGTAATTTCATCCTATGGTACTTTGGTATGTATTATCTATAATTCCATAGGTTTTATCAAAACTTGATGTGCGAAGTGAAAGTTATGATGGCCTTCCCAAAACTTGTTGATTTTTTGGCCTCTTCCTAAGAGAAAATTTTTATAGCCTGCCACATATCCAATTTTTCAAATATGATTATGAAATTATTACCCTATATACTTGAGTATATCTTCTCAAATACGTGAAAATTTCGCAGCCTTAAAGTCTTCTAGAACAAAGTTACAATGAACCTACCAAGATGATTACTTTACAAATTGATTTAATGAGTAGTCACAAACCCTATATTCCAAAGGGTATATCTCCATTAATGAGACAAAATCTGAAGTTCTGACCACCTATAACCTGATAACTTTAATCAATATCTCAATTTTTCATAGTTTGAAGCTTCATAAAAACAACGTTATAAAGAAAATTGCATGATGAATCATTTGAAATTGAATTTAGGAACAATGAAAAACCTTAACTTCCACAAAGTATATCTCCAAAAATATAGTGAATAAAACCTTGAAATTTTTACCATATGCACTTTAATATTTCTTCTCAACATTCTCGAAATTTCAATGGTTGAATCTTGCCCCAAAAAAGCTATAGCAAAATTTCCAAGATGATTGGTTCAATAGTTAATTAGAGAATAGTCACAAACCCTAATTTCCACATGGTATATCTTCAAAATTATAAAGGATAAAAAATTGTAATTTTTAGTATAGGTATATTGGTATCTCTCCCCAATATCCTCAAACTTTTTCTATCCAAAGCCCCCCCAGAAAAAGTTATAGTGAAGATTCCACAAAAACTTGATTGAAGGAGAAAATAACCAAGGGTTGTAACTCAAATACCAAATGCTGTGAACCATGCACCATAACAATTATAATTAGTCAATGAATACAATCCAATTCAAGTGTAGAACATCCTTTTACAATTAGCACAATACAAAATAAGATATGATGATCTTAAGACTAGGTCTATTTGGAATATATATATATATATATATATATAGGAGACAAGGCATACAATTATAATGAAGGGGCTTAATGAAAGGTTTTGGCCTACATAACATTGTGACAATAGAAATTTATTAACTCAATATAAAGGGTTTTAGGGTTAACATGGGTCTTTTGTAGGGCTTAAAAATATGGAACTTGTAAGTGCAAGTATTAATTACATTGAACAATATTCTTTAATAGGAAAGTGTTGGTTATTATCACACATTTAGGGGAGTATGACTTAACACCATTCTCCCATTACTTCAGGCTTCAGAGGATAGATGGTAAGAAATGCTTCCACCACTTGATAGAACTAGGATGAACACCCTATCATGACCTAGACCACGACACTAGTTCTGGATGATTTGTCATTGAATTATGTAGTTAGGCGATCTTTCCACTTGAAAAACCTACACTTTCCTAAGATCATATCAATGCATATAAACCAATATACAATAGCACAAAGATGATCAAATTGTTCCTTGATAATGTTCATGGCTAGGGAACTATGCCAAGGAACCATTTTTTTTTTTAAATAATTGATGTGTTTACTCTCAGGTCTATGGAACCATAAGTTTAAATTGATTAGTCAAAAAGATGCTTTCCAACCACAAAAAGCACTTACATATATAAAAAGCATGAGTTGTAGAATGAAGAATATATATTGAAAGAATTGAAACATTAAACTAATGCTTAAAAATTTCAACTAAGAAGACACACTTGGAAGAATATTCTAGTAACCATACTCTGTAACATGCAATAAATATATGAAATACTCATAATACAAGCTCACCAAGTAGAGTTATGGTAGAAACAAACTAAATCTAACATAAATATTTGTACTTAGGGAGATGTTGCAATTGTCTAAAGGGAAAATTGAAACTCAACTTTAGCCGCTCAAAGAATAATTCATATAACTGTGAAATAATTTACAGATGCAAAGATTTTGATTTACAAGAAATACATTAATGCAGAGAAAAAGAATAAACTACAAGTAGTTAAAAAGAGAATCTATTGTGGCTGACTTTGTTGAATGGTGTTGTCATTTATGCCAACATTGGTCTTGAATGCTCTTAATATACATCATGGTTTACATCAGTTGGAAACTCCAATGGACAAGGTTCCTTGGAAGAAAGGAACACAAGTTCCAGAAGAAGCCCCACATTTGATGACAAAAAATGACAAGGAAAATCAAGGATTTTGGGGTCAGGGTCAGATTTATTAGATTCTCCTCGTCATGCCGATTCCAATGGAATATGGCATGCCTCGTGGTTCATCATGGGTAAGGAATTATTCTCAATTGAAGTTTGTGCCCCAAAACTTGGTCAAAGTCCCCAAAACAAGAAAATGAGGGGAAAATTATTATTAGATTACTAATGGATTTTTTTTTTTTTTTTTTTTTTTTTTTTTTTTAATAAATTAGATTACACTCGAAAACTATTTGGTACAATGTCCTGATTCACAAACTCCAACCTAAAGGATTCTCTAACACCCTTTTTACCAACTCTAACTAGAAGGACGCTCCAACACCTTGACTTTATCATCTCCCACTGAAAGGATACTCTAATGCCCTGCGCGGGCTCTAACCTACCCTCGCACCACCATGCCATCCTGAAGTGTTCTCAAGCTCTGACCTAAGGGAGACTCCACTCTCCTTCCTTGTACCACCCTGCTGCCCTACTCAACAAGTTGTCACTTCCCCTAAAGTATCCAACCTTCAGATCACCACGATGGACCATGTTTCACAATTTTCAAATTGGATCCACATGTGCTCACTAATCAATAAAAAACAATCTGCAATATAATCTATGTTCATTCAAATCTTCCTTTGTTCAATTTTTACATAAAACCCTGGCAACAATGAAATATGCTTTTGCACCAAAACCTAGTTGGACAACCTTAACAACTCTATATTTTTCAATATTCAATAGTCATCAATTGAATATAAAATTATCTAACACAACAACTCTACTCAATATTGTTACAATCATTCTCTGCTCATACATCGTCACCATCTCAAACCCTAATAGCAGCTCCTTTTGACCAATATACTCAATAGAAACATACACCTCTTACTGTCAACATACAACACCGTCAAATTGACTCTTACACATACTCGTCCTATATATAAAACTTTAGCATCTATTCTCAATAGGTCCTAATCAACATATCAACTAACCTTAGCAGTTTCAAAACCCTATCATCATGATACATCAATAATACAAACTTTTGCTGTCTCAAAATATACTACTCTCATATTGATATGATATCATTATGTATGATATCGACTATAACCTTTAGGTATACAATAAAATACAAACTTCCTCAAAATTGTCGCCTTTGTAGACTGTTAAGGTAGTCTCTTTAATCAAATCATACCTAAAATGTGCTGATGCGAAAATTTCCACTGTTGTTGATATCACAAATATCATTGATTGTTTGAAGATGCGAAGTGACCTGCTCTGAGTTTTCCTTGGAGTGATCTACCATGTCCCCTTTTGAAATGTTTTCTTCAATATGTCTTGTGCAACACTGGTTCACAATCCTTGTTGTTTCTACACTCAATGATGGGCCAAGGTCATCATACCTTAGATCAAATCAGTTTCTTCCTTGTTACTTCCTAATTTCAAATCATACCACATAATTAAACTTCAGAACGAGTTATCACTGTCCAATTACATGAATACTTCAATATGATTGGAATATATATAACTACTACAAGTAAGGCCTTACCCAATGACTATTTTCTTCAATGACGATAAGGTTTCTCTTCAATTAAAGTTTCAAGATTAGGGTATAATTTTTTTGTTACGGCTTGAAGATGTAGGCTTGATTATACACTAGATTAGAGTTGAATAAGCCTATGAAAATAGGCCTTGGATTAGTCTAGCACGTGATTTCTTGATGTTCTAGTGTATTTATAGATATGACCTTTAGTTCCATGGATATACTTGGATTGTCCAACTACAAAAGTCAATCATCACCCAGACTTCTTGATTGTGCTTGGAGCATCCTTTCATTTGGAGCTAATAAATTTGGAAGTTGGAGCTTCCTATTGATTTAAATCATTGAAGACAAATACTAAGAAGTGTTCAGTGGTTTTTCCCTCGAAATGGTGTCCACCTAAAAAAATGTTGTCTATTATTATGATGTTTGTGCATTGTTGAATGGTGTTGTTTACTGTTCATGTGATGTGATGTTAATTTAAGGTTAATGTGAATTTAATGCTCTAAATATTAAAAATTAACTAACTGGAAGGAAATACTAATTCACCCCCCTCTTAGTATTTCCAACAATTGGAATCAGAGCAGTTTCCTTCAACTGCATCCTAACAATTGGAAGGTAGATCTCTAGTGAATTAAGATGGGAAGATCAAGGAAGCACATCGCCAAACATTCAAAATAATCGAAGTCTCTAGATTTGCAATTAATAAAGTGAATCAATTTGGTCCATTAGCTCCTGAATTCAATGAAACCAACTATGAAATCTGGGAATCCAAAATAGAAGTCTATTTGAAGCTTAGAAATTTGATGTATGGTGCTATGTACTTTCTGGAGACACATCTACCGATGAATATAGAAGGTACGATACAAAATCCATGAATGTCATTCTTAGTGCTTTGCCAGACCCCATAAAAGTGAAATTTGATCAATGCTTATCAACTAAAAGTGTTTGGAAAAAGCTCCATAATCTCTATTCAAAGAAGCATGCAAATCAAGATGACAATGATGATCATGATTCAAATAAATAAGATTCTTAGGTTGAATATTCTCACAATGATGAATAATAAGAAGTAGTAGTTGACATGAAGGAATATTTGATCAACATTTTATTTGTTTTTGACAAAGCAATAAAGATATATTAGGTACTCAAAGAAGAAGTGGACCTCCTAAGACTTCAAGTGCATGATGTTGAAAATAAAGAGAAAAACTATACAAGCTAATTGAAAGAATCTGTACCAGAGGTTGGTCAAAAGAAAAAGGAACTTGATGGATCCCTAACCAAAATAAATCGGCTCAAGGAATGGAAAAAGGAACATTTGTAGGATATTTAAAATAAGGATCATATCTTGATGAAAAGAACCAAGAAATTGCTCAACTGACGATGAAGCCAAAAGAAGCAGGTGAGGCTCCATGTGAGGAAGGCATGAGTTCCAAGTCCCTGCAAAGTAAGATTGATGAGAATCCTAATCATTAGGATCCATCAGAAACCAAATCAAAATGAAGAAAATACTGATTCATCCCCCTCTCAGTATTTCTAACAGATTTAGAAATATTGCCCACAGATAAAGTATAATTCAATATTTCCAAAACCCAACCTTTTTTATAGTTTCTTTCTTACATTTATACAAAATAGT
Organism: Pinus taeda; assembly: GCA_000404065.3. NCBI lineage: Eukaryota > Viridiplantae > Streptophyta > Pinopsida > Pinales > Pinaceae > Pinus > Pinus taeda. The sequence goes on from APFE030986749.1 coordinate 9,275, forward strand.
TATAACTGATATTCATTGTAGATTCAACTTATTAGAAACTACTCTATAAAATATGAAAGTACTTTTAACAACTCAAACTAATTATTTGCGAGCAATATGTCAACTCAACTGTATTATGTTGTTGTAATATCAAAGGCTTAATGGAGAAAACTTGGAAAACATGTCCCACTCCGCTCCAATTGGGTGATGAAATGTTGAAAATATACTATAGGCAATGCCCAACAATATATTTCTGGTAACTAGGAACAATTGAAAAAATATTTTTCACTTAACAGAGGGCTAAAATTTATCAATTAACTTATCCACAATGGTTTTCCCTTTCAAAGTTCCAACCACGTGTGAAAATTTATCCACTTTATTCCTATCCCTCAACAACATTTCTTTATATGCATCTAAATATATTAAACTCTAATTCACATCCTAGTAGGATGGAAGACCCATTTCCACTAGAGCATTAAATTTTGCTAGTAAATTCATTTGCGTTCTTTTTTACTATTTTGTATTTCTCTTGGGTTTTCTAAAGTAAGTTTCATTTGTTTAAGATTATTTTAGTTTCCATTAAAATTTAAGTTCTATCTCGAACTCCGAAACCATGTAGTTGTTCCCAAGTCTTGGAATTGAGAAATTTAACAATCTTGTAAGCCATTTGTGGTTTTTTTCCAATTCATTTTGGCTCTGCTGAATAGCTCGCTCTATAGTATAAACCAAAGTCGGTTGATATACCATCCACATGCCTGAAATTTTAGTAACAATATTAGTCCATATAATACGCCTTGCTTCAATCAAGGCTCTTGTACCTACTAATTATATCTGTAGTTGTTTCTTTTCCTATTGGATTCTGACTTTTAAATCTTAATCAATGTTTATAATTGCATTCTCATCAATTACTTGTTCCTTCATAATACCGCTTTCTTCATTTTTGACTAAGATTATTCTTCTAAGGTTCTCAATTTCCACACCCTTCAAGCTCAAATTAGACATTGTTTCAACCAAATTTTCGAATGGGTCTATTGGAGCTATTGGTGCTGAAGAGGATGCTAGGTAATCATGTTCAATTTTTACTTTTGATCACATTTCAATTTGTTTCTCATAATTTTCTACCTTCTTATTTAACTCAAATATTACTATCAATAATTGTTCTTTTTCTTTCTGTACTGCCTCCAACTTCAATGTTTGCACATGCTTTATGTTGAGATTTTTTATTCTCCTTCTCAATACTTGAATGTTTGTGTCTATTGATATAAGTAGAGCTTGTATTGAGGATGTATCTTTTAAATATTCCCCTAACTTGATAATCAATGGCTCTAATTCATCCATTTTAATATTCTTGGTTCTAGTATCAGTTTTCTCCCGCTTCAACTGATTATACTTTTGAGACCATATTTTCTACCCTAGATGCATTCAAAGCAATGTTTGTATTGATTATGAATATTTTCTCACCAATTTGTCTATCAAAGTCCATTTGATCCACTAAGTGCATCTTCTTGGAATCTAATATAAACTTTGTTGCTTTAAAAACTTATGTTTTTTTTATCATTTGATTTTTTTGGCTCTAATGCAACCATATTTAATTGTCCTTTTTCATAGTCCAAGGCAGATAAAAACGTTGCCTCAGATGAACCTAATCGTTGTTTCCAAATATCTGAGTATGAATACTATAATATTTGTCGCTCTATAATCTTTTGTTGTTTTGATCATTTGAGTTTTTGGCTCTAATAAAACCATATTTAATTGTCCTTTTTCACACTCCAAGGCAGATAAAAACCTTGTCTCATATGAACCTAATCCTTGTTTCCAAATATCTGAGTATGAATCATGTTTAATTTTAATATTTTTATTCTTGATTTCCATGAACTATGAATATATATTTTCTTTCCTTCTTGAGGTGGATGGTGACATCACTACTTGATGCTACTAACTTGTAGAAGTTGTTGGTAGAAGTTTTCAATTGAAAACAAGCTCACTTTATGTTTCTTTCTCTGCACTCTGTACTAAAATTTTTGTTCTCCTTCTTTTATCCTTTTCTTTTTTCTAGATTGTTGGTATTCTTCCTATGTCTTAGAAACTATTTGGAGAATTTTTATTTAATTTCTCTTTGGAATATACTAATTTGATTAATCTGTTACTAAAACACGTGACTAATATGATTGTTTAATTTCTACAATATTCTCCATACTTTGAATTTGTTCGATTACCCAAGTGTCCATGTTGGCTAACCTTTCTATTCATGGTTTGGAAACATGTATATAAGGCGTTGAACCCTATTTAATTCTTCTAAATGATATAATTTTGTAAGGATAATAAGGCCAAGCATATCCTTGATAAAAACTCATTTGTTTGATCATTTCCTCTACATGTTGGAGAGAAACTCTATTGTTAACTAGGAATGGGCCTACCTATTTCTTCAATTTAAATAAAGATTGATGCTTCTTGGAGATAAAACACAATTGATTTGAAATTAAACCCCATTTGATGTATTATAGAGAAAATATGCTCATGGAAAAAAATTCGGAGTTGATAAGGCGAATGCTCACAACCATATACCCTGATCTCTGTGAAATCCTTAAACACAAACTAAATTCCAACTCTAGCGTGTGGGACGAGCTGAACAATTTTCCTAATATTAGGAATTCTAGGAGAAGATTCTTCATAAATTATAGGATACACAATTGACATGAATTTATTAACATAATCCTAAAATCCTAAAATTTGAGGTTGTTCTCTAACAATGGGATACCAATGGATAACAACCCTTGGATTCACACCTTCATCTTGAGGCTTTAAATGTAAAATGGAAAAATTCTCAACTTGAAAATAGAGGAATTAATAGACCAAAAATGATTGATACTTAAAATACTTGGTCAGACTATATTGAGACAACTAGAAATTAATGACATCTGCAAGATACTGACTAAAGTGGAACCTAATAAAGGATTTTTTGATATGGGATATTGGTGTTAGGAATCATATGAAAATTTCATCATCAGATTGATCATGGTCATACCCTAGTAAAAAACACACGATATATATAACCTAATTGGAAAATTCAGGGAAAATTATAGAAGGTCGTGGGGTGCAGTTTCAGGTAAAGAAGCATCCAATGGCAAATATCCCTCAAGCATAGTTTTTTTTTTTTTTTTTAAGTCCATTCACGATAATTGATACTAAGAGTATCTTTTTCCAATGTTTGGATTTTATTAGGCATAGCTACATGGAAAAGAGTTGCATCTTTTGTGGAAATGACAACTTGTTTATTTGGAATGTAATATTAGCACACACAGTTGCAAACTTAGGGAAAGGGTAATTTTTGGGAAATGTAAACAGGTCCAAAAAAAATCCTAGAGCTAAGAAATATCTTGGTGGTCTGTGAGGTTGGTATGTCCACTCTCTCAATTCCTACAGGACGAATTCACAATGTGTGTCATGGAAATTTCCTTCCTTGTCAATTATGGGAAATTCATCTAAATTCACCATTCGAGAATCCTCTGTAGATTTTAAATTAACTATATTGGTTTTAATTTTGTAATGTACCAAAGCTAGAATATGCTAATACAACACAACAAATATTAAATTTTTTCTTTGATGGATTCCTTCAAACACTTAGTGAACATAAATTTTGTCAAACACTTTGTAAGAAAAGTAAAGAAAACTTCAACATTATAAGAGATTGAGGGAAAATCAACACTTTCATTAAATCGATTAGAAGCTTTACAATGCCAAACCAATGAAGAACTTGGAAATTGGCTCTAACAATGGATTAGATCAATTCAACCCGCAAGGATAATAAGATCAACCCTATGAAAATATATTTGACCTAGCAGAACAAACGACTCAACCCCTTCAGTAAGCCAATGAAAGACTCCACAATTTCAACTTCTAATAATTAGCAGAACTTGACCTGCCAAGATGATCACTGATCCAAAGAAGAACTTGGTATCCTAGTGAAGTAATTTTGGCCTCCAAGATAAGCATTTGAGTCTCAACAATTTGGCCACTAGGAAGAATGTACTTGGCCTCCCTGGAAAATTGTATTCTTCAACAATGAAAACTTGGCCTCCTTAATAGAAAACTAGGCCTTCAACCTTTAAATGATAAAGTTTTCCCTCCTTAAGTAAGAATAAATCAACCTCCATAAGAAAAAGAAATCAACCTTCAGGAATATGAAAATTCGACCTCCAAGAATGGATTAATTTCGACCTCTAGGAGTATATTAAACTCAACCTCCAAATAAATGAATTCAACATCCTCAAAATATATGAACTCAACCTCTCAAAATGATATGAACTCAACCCCTTCAAAATAGAAAACTTGGTCTGCAAAAAGGAATAGATCTCAACCTCCAAGGATAAAGGAAACTCAACTTGCCCAAGGAATAGATATCGACCTCCAAGAATAGAAGTAAAATCAACCTCCAAACAATAGTCTTGAACCCCTTAAAGAAACAATTTATCCTTATGATAAATATGGTTCCTCTTGAAGTAACTTGGCCCTCAAAATGAAACAACTTCAGAAAATAATAGTTAATTCACTCCTCTGAAAAAATGTGCTCAAATAACCTGCAATTGAAGCAAAAATGGGAGATCTAAATAATTTTCCCACAACGCCAACAAGGGTGGCAATGGAAGTCCACCAAAATCAGTTGAGTACTAGCTAGGGTGGAAATTTATCTCCACTAAAACCATTATGAGAATTTCATTCTAAACCCTTGTGCTAGAATCCCTTGAGCCCAAATTCAATCAAAATAAATAATCACTAGATAAAATGCATATGGAATGGACTTATTTCCCTTTTTAAAATACTTGCCAGATGTTCTCTAATCTTATAGAACTCTCATTTTTTAATAATTTATTGATTTAGTCACTTATTTCTTCCAAGTGATTTTCCCCTCTTTTTAATAATAATTTTCCCCTTTTATTTATAATAATAAAATAAAAGTGAGCTGAGAGAAAAATCCCTTAGTTTCCTTGACAAATTTTCCCTCTTTCTAGCCTAAAGGAGATAGTTAGGTAAGGGGGAATGATAAATACGTGCTTAAGTAAGCGGGGACATTACAATCCTCCTCGCCCAAATCCCCCTATCCTCAAGAAAATTGAGTCCTAGGTGTTGCAATATCTGCTCTCCTTCTCATGTTTCATCCTTTGAAGGTAGAACTTTCCATCGCATAAGATACTCTCTAACAATCCTCCTCCTCAACCTCCTTTTTGTCACCTCGAATATATCCTTAGGAATCAACACTAAATTCACTTCGTCATCCAAGGGAGGAAACTCAAATGAAGAAACAATCAAGACACATGGAATACATTATGTATCTTTCTCCCTTTTGGAAGATTTAATTCATATGCCACTTCTCCCACTCTCCTAATGATCCTGTAAGGCCAATAGAATTGTGGCTACAAATTCTTTGCGCCTTTCTAATTAAGGGTGGACTATCTATATGGATGCAAACATAGATGCACCATATCTCCCACCTCAAAACTCCTCTAGATTTAGTGTCGATTGACATAAATATTCTGCTGATTTTGGGTTGTTTGTAGATTATCCTTGAGAGCCTTGAGGAGATCTTGGCACTCCTGGATCTATTATGTGGCCATTAGGGCCCAACTATCTCGAAATACCATATTTACAAATGATAGAACATCATAATCACATAATTATCTGAATTATGACATCCTAATAGACATATGATATGTGGTGTTGTAGCGATATTCTCCCAAGTGCAACCATTTTATCCAAGCCCTTTGCTTCCCTTTTACATAGTTTCTTAGGTACCCTTCTAACCACTTGTTCACTATCTCCATATGTCTGTCTATAAATTGAAGAGTTGAGAGAGGCAAGTGACAAAGAATGAAAAAATATGTAATTTAATAGTGAAGAGTAAGCATGAGATAGAAGAGGTGAAACACAACAAGGATCAACAACGAAGGTGTTCAAACCATAGGGAGAGCGAGGATGATCTATAGTGGAGTGTGAATGCAGTGAAGCACAAAGCAAGAATGGTATATATCCAAGTGTGAGAGTTGTGAGAAGTATAGAAGAATATGTGACAATAAAGAAAGTAATGTAACACCCCTCCTGTTACCCCTGTTGTTGTAATGTTAAAATTGTGACTATGTAGTGCCAACATGGAGGCCATGGTTAGTTGAGACATTATGTTGTAAACACAAAAATAAATTAATTATGAATTGGATGGCATGAATGGAGGGACACATTGTTCCAATGTTTTGAGGGATTTTCCTGTTGTGTTCCTCTTGGTTACCTATTATTACACCTATTGTGTGCTTGTTGGGTGCCCATTGTGTGACGTGAGCAGGCCGATACTTCACTGCATAAATCAACCTAACCGGTGACCAACCAAAACTAACAAGCATTGAAGAAGGAGAGTAGAGAAGTGAGGATTACATTCTCACCTTAAAAGATAGCAGAGGTGGCATAATAGATGGAACCACCACCTGACACATAAAAAATATGTGAGTGGACGAAGGAAAACATCCACATTTTCTTGATTTCATAACATGATGAAATGGAAGTGTGGCATCTTTGGAGAACTCAGGGGGATAAAAAACAAAGAAAATCAGGTGTCGAGCCTTTAGGAAGAGGGGAAGAAGTTCTGTGTCATTGCAAGGGGGGTGAAAAAACTCTCTCAGGTAAGCCTATGTATAATTAGAGCGGTCATTGAAGAGAAGATGGAGAGCTTATAAAAACTTGCATAGAGAAAGAGAAAGGGCCAATGGAGCCATACTAACAAACTAAACTAGGATAGACCTTGGGTAGAGGCCATGTGATTGAACGTAGAGGAGCGAAGGAGTCACTATGGCCTTAATTCTAGAGGGAAGTATATAAGGAAATTGGAAATTTGACTCCACCTCCTGAGTGTATGACCCAACATTTTGGTGTGATTTCCTTGAGCACGCATCCCCTCATACTTTGGATTTGTCTTAGGGGTGGTCAACTGCAAGAAATATTGCAGTGTAGTTGGCTTATATGTAGGTGGAGAGTCAAAGTCCCTCCTTCAATTCCAACAATATTCAACACATATATAAGTGTAAATTTCCCTGTGCATATTGTCTTATGGATGGTGATGATTTTGTTATGTTGTGAATGGTGTGAGAAATTGTGTGTGTATAAATGTGAATGAGTGCTTGAGCTATGAGGCTCACTATTACATTCATGAATAGAAGGTTATCCTATGTAATTATGACTTTAATATTTACTTGAATTGGATGTCTATTATTATTATTCATGGTGACTGTGAAATTATATCTGTCTATATATATATATATATATCTAGAGAGAGAGAGAGAGAGAGAGAGGGAGAGAGAGAGAGAGAGAGTCAAACGTGCTCTAAGAGCTTGTGAATGAAACTATAGATCAATCTACTATTGCACTAGTTACTCTATTAAATCTAAATTTGGGGCCTCTCACTTTAAGGACATAACCTCCATAGGTTAGTGGTTTGGGAGGCCCTTCCGTTAAACACATATCAGTTTAGTTCCTATGTATGTATGCCACTGATACTAATAGAAAACAAGGTTTAAACCTAATTGTAAGCAAGTGGGGTGGCATCGAGCAAGTGTTGGTGGAGTTGTGTTGTGAAGGTTGACCACCGACCATTGGTCACAACTTGTGCACTCACAATTTAGGCGAGACTAATACAATGGCCAAGTACCAATTAACGTAAAAAGAAGGTCAAAGAGTGGGGTCTAGATAGAACTAGAAGAATTATAACTTTGGCCACTGCCACTAAGACTTTTTCACCAATATAACCTAGTGAGAGCACCGATGGAGGCTCAGATAACCTATCCAGGGTTCGATTGTGGATTATTTCTATTTACCTTACCACTCACCACCCATATCCAATGTTCCTTGTTAATATTAGACACCACAGGTGATGATATCATCAAGCGACATGAACTAGTGGCCCCCCTCCTCACTGACTTAGTAGGGTGACATGGAGGCAACATGGTTGCCACACAACCTTTCCATCACCCACTGCCAAATTGTGTGAGTGTTATTAATCCATGCGACTGGCTAGTGGTAGATGAAAGTATAGTTGTAATGAAAATATTTATCTATTAGGCTCATTAACTAACAAGACCACTCACCCTGGCATCGTTGAGTCCTTAGATGCTTTCGAATGATCATTGAGTGGTATATCAATGGTCGGGATCAATTGCATGGGGC
>APFE030986752.1:0-30046 GCA_000404065.3 Pinus taeda
TCCAATTTGTATGCCATAGTACCAATCTTTTGCAACACCTTGTATGGACCATAATACTTTGGTAATAATTTATTATCCTTCTTAACTTGCTTGAGGGACATTTGTTTATATGGTTGTAGCCGTAGGAATACCCAGTCGCCTACATCAAAACTTCTTTCGCTACGATGTTGATATACCTGTTGTTTCATTCTATTCTGCGGCAACACAAGGTTATCCTTTAAGAGTTGGAGAACTTGTTGTTGATGCTTGATGTGATGTTCCACTGCTTGAACCTTAGAATTTTCTTTTAAATATGATGTGATGGATGGTGGCTGATATCCATAAAGTGCCATAAATGGGGTCATTTTTGCTGTAGTATGGAAAGAAGTGTTATACCACCATTCAGCGAGATGCAACCATTTGACCCATTGTGTCTGTTTATAAGATACAAAGCAATGAAGATATCCTTCCAAAAATTTGTTTACTATCTCAGTTTTCCCATCAGATTGAGGATGATAAGATGAGCTATGAGCTAACTGAGTACCAAGACAAGAAAATAATTCTGTCCCAAAATTTCCAGTGAAAATGGGATCTCTGTCACTTACAATATTCTTTGGGCTTCCATGTAGCTTTTGAATTGTTTCCATATATGCAATAGCAATTGTATTGGCTTTAAATGGATGTGATAATGCACAAAAATGTGCATACTTGGTAAGTCTATAACCTACCACCATGATGACACTCTTTCCTTCAGACTTGGGTAAACCTGTGATAAAATCCATTGAAACCTCCTCCCAACATTGGCTTGGAATGAATAAAGGTTGTAAGAGACCTGGGATCTTAATTTTTTGAACTTTATTTTGTTGGCAAACCAAACATTCCACCCCAAACTTTTGAATATCCGATTTAAGGCCAACCCAAAAAAATTCCTTCTTAACCCTGTGGTAAGTTTTTAAAAATCCTGAGTGCCCTCCTAAGGGAGAAGTGTGTAATTCCATAAGAATATTTTTTTTCAGCTGGGAAACCTTACAGAGGTATAAGCGATCTTTGTACCATAACGAATCATTTTTCCAGCTAAATGTATCAGACGTAATGGAATCTTGTTGTAATTTTTGAATAAGTGCCCACACTTATTCGTCATTCTTCCATTCCTCCCTTGCTTCATTTATCCAATCTGGTTGGATATAGAAATGGCACACAACAATGCTTCCACATCCTCATCCTTTCTTGAGAGTGCATCTGCCACCACATTTTGCTTCCCTTTTTTGTAGATGATTTCAAAGTCATAACCCAACATCTTTGTGACCCACTTTTGTGCTCTTCAGAGGATAATCTTTGTTCTAAAAAGTATTTAAGGCTATCATGATCCGTTTTTACCTTGAAGTGTCTTCCCATTAGGTAGGGTCGCGATTTCTTAAGTGCATGGAGTATTGCCAACATTTCCTTCTCATAAATAGCTTTGTGTAAATACTTTCCCTTGATTGGACAACTTTCGAAAGCAATGGGTCTTTCTTGCATTAAAACAACACCAATTCCATTTCCTGAAGCATCACATTCCACAATAAATGTTTTGGTGAAGTCCAGTGTAGCTAAGACCGGTGCTTGGCACATTGCCTCTTTAAGATGTTCGAAGGCCTTTGTTGCTTCTGGAGTCCATGAAAATGCATCTTTCTTCAATAATGTTGTTAGAGGTGCTGTTGTTCTCCCATAATTCTTAACAAACTTGTGATAATACCCTGTCAACCTATGAAATCCTCGCAAATGCTTTATGGATGTGGGGATTCTCCATTCCTTAATGGATTTAATTTTGCTAGGGTCTACCTTAACTCCTTCATGAGATACGATATGACCCAGATATTCCACCTCTTGTACTCCAAAGAAACATTTGGATCTTTTTGCATATAATTGTTTCTCCTCCAATAGTTGTAGCACCCTGTCAACATGTTCAACATGATCCGTCCAAGACTTGTTGTAGATTAGTATATCATCAAAAAATACTAACACAAATTTTCTAAGGAAGGGTTTGAAAATGGAATTCATCAAAACTTGAAATGTAGAAGGTGCACTGGTAAGGCCAAAAGGCATGACCAAAATTCATAATAACCCTCGTGAGTTCTAAATGTTATTTTCGGAATGTCTTCAATCTTCATTCTGATTTGATAACATCTTGAACGAATATCCAACATGGTGAAGTAAAATGATCCATGCAATTCATCCAATAATTCATCAATGACAGGAATGGGAAATTTATCTTTAATAGTGAGTCGTTGAGCTCCCTATAATTCAGACACATACGCCATGGGGGCAGAGAAAGAAATTTGTCTAGGTTGAATTATACCAACCTCTAGCATTTTTGCAACCATATGTTAATTTTCACTCTTTTGGGCATAAGGATATCTGTACGGCTTGATGTTTGGAGGAACACTTCCTGGAATCAAATGAATAGCATGATCTTGATCACGAATAGATGGGAGACCTTTGGGAATCTCAAATACATTGGAATAATTGTCCAATACGTTTTGGAGATCTGGAGAAATAGGTGATTTTGATGTGGAAACATCTAGTGAACATAATTGTGTAATTACACCTCGTTGTTCATTTTTTAGAAGCTTTGTCATACTATTAGAGTTGATTAGCTTTCCCAGTCTCCCTGCAATACCCCTTAATTCAAATTCCTTTCCATCCATAGAAAATTTCATGAAAAGTTCTTGAAAATTAAAGGCTATTGTACCCAAGGATTGTAGCCATTGGACTCCTAGTACAACATCAACACCTCCCATTGGAAGGGAAAGCATTGGGCTATTCAATACATATTCTCCCATGGATAGCTTGATATTATGGCACTTTCAAGAGAAATTTATGGTTCTTCCACTTTCAAACATCACTTGAAACTCTGGTGTTAGATATAAGAAGCAATTCAATTCCTTGGCCATCTTACAATGAATAAAATTATGGGTACTTCCCGAATCAATCAACACTATTACCTTTTTCTTCTTGATATGTCCTTCTATCTTGATAGTTTGAGGAGTGGTAATTCTAGCCAATGCATTACAAGATATGGTTGGATTCATTTCTTCTTTCTTTAGGGTTTGTACCTAGTGTATATCCTCTTCTTTTGTTGTTTCTTGTTCCTTTTCTTCCTCCACTTCACAATCTATGTAAAATAATTTCTTCTCAACACACTTATGACCTTTAGTGTATTTGCTATCACAACTATAACAAAGCCATTTTGCTTTTTTTTCTTCCAATTGTTGGGGTGTCAACCTTGTATGTTGTGGATGGTTAGGGGAAACAACACTTCCATCCTTATAGTTGTGAGTGGTAAGCTTCCTTGTTGCCATAATTTTGTTTTCCATTTTTCTTGCCAACCTGAATGCCTTCTCCAATGAGTCAGGTTCCCAAAGGCGAACCTCATGTTGGATGTTATCCTTTAAAGTCCCTATGAACATATCAATCCTATGCTCCTTTGGAATATTTTTGACCCTTATATTCAATTTGTGTAAGTCCTCAATGTGATCCCTCATTGAACCCTTTTGTTTGAGGTTTATCAATTGGCTAAAAAAAGTGTTGTTTTTCGTATCCTCATAATGTGTTGTCATTTATTCTGGAAAAATTTCCCAAGTCACAATTTGTTTATGAGAGCAAAGACATTGATACCATACAAATTGGTTTGGTTCCAAATATAAAGTTGTAATGCGTACTTTTTGCATGTTTTTAACATTATGGAGATCGAAAAATTGCTCCATCTGTAGTATCCATGTTATGGGATCTTTGCCATCAAACTTCCTCATATCGATATTTGGAACATGGTGGGTCTTTGTTACATTGTTAAAGTCTATGAAATCATGATTAACATTTTATTTTTTCTCATCATGAGTTTCCTCTACAACATTTTCACCATTAAGAAGCCTTTCTTGTAGCAACTTTGTCAAGCCTTCCTTCAATCCTTCAATGTCTTTCTTCAAATCTTCCATGTTGTCATTCTTCAAATCATGATTAACATTCCTTTTGTTCTCATTATGAGTTTCCTTTCCTACCTTTTTTCCATTAGGAAGCCTTTCTAGTAACAATTTTTTCATACCATCCATCTTAGCTTCCATGCTGTCCATCTTAGCTTCCAAGCCATCCATCTCAGCTTCCATGTCATCCATCTTAGCTTCCATGTTATCCATCTTAGTTTCCACACCTTCAACTTAGCTTCCACGCCATTCATCTTAGCCTCCACGCCATTCATCTTAGCTTCCATGCCCTTTATCTTAGATTCCACACCATTTATCTTAGCTTCTGTTAGCTTTTGTGAGAGTGACATTTGTTGCACTTGGTCTCGTAATTTCGATATATCATGTAGCATTTCTTCCTCTTCTTCATGATTCATGCTAGAGCTTTCAAGTTGTTTACTAGGTGTTTCCATTTTTTTTCTTTGGGGCATCAATTACCGATAATAATGCTTCACTATTCCCTTTGAATTCCTTCAAACTAATTTTTCAAACTAGGCTTATGCAAATATTTAAAAAAATACACACCTTTTTTCACTTTGTAGGCACTCGATATTGAAGCTGATGTATCTTTGTAATTTTGAATCTTCTAGTTCTGAAATTGTGACCTGCAGTAGCCCTTTGTGTCCTCTTTCCAATGCCACTAGTCTGATCGAATTTAGATTCTCCAAGAAAGAGTTATGCACAATCTCCCAAGATGACCTGATTATATACCTTTTCAGAAGAGCAAACTTGTATGAAGTGCCATGTGTCACTATTTTGACCTTCAGGTCTAAAAAATATATATAGGAAACTACAGTTCGTCCTCTTTCTGTAACTTCTTACGAAATTTCAATCTGATGCTCGAAACAAAAGTTATGCTGATTTTCCAAGTTCACCTATTTGGAATGTAATTCAGGAGTTTGCAAAAAGACCAACTTCCTCAGATCATTTCTCCACAAATATAGTGCGATAAGCTCTAAAATTTGGACCCATGGTTTAGTGCACTTTCCTCTCAAATGGGTTTTTTTTTTGGCTTCTGAAACATCACAAAAAAAAGGTTATAGTGAAAATTCCATGATGACCTATTTGAGGCAGAAAAACCCTAGAATCCAAAGCTTTGATACCAAATGTTATGAAACCATCTCACAAAAAGATAGAAAAGAGAGATAAACGCCTTAGAATTCAGCGTCTTCAAGCGGGAAACCTCCTTTACACTACATAAATGAACAATTCTTGGATGATTCAAATGACAAAACCTTCTTTCTATATATAGGAGTCTAAGGGATCACATTATAACCAAGCCAACCTAACAATAATAATATAAAGGAAAAAACATAGCAATAGAGGGATTATGTGGGGCACAATAATAACAATATGGGGACAATAGGGGCACAAAAATATTAATAAGGGATACAACTACAATAGTAATGTGGGAATCACTAGGAGGTGAGAGCGGGAGAGCGAGAGCTGGGGAAAACAGAGGAGACAGTTCACGGGTTTTCAGACCTAGGGTTTGAAACGGGACAGGGTTAGGGTTAGGGTGGTAGAACTTTTCAAAAGGGGACAGATCCTGACCCGACAGATGGTAAACGAGGGGTCCATAGGGACCCCCACATACAAATAGATAATCATGTACAAACAATCAGCACAGGAAGGGGTAGAAATAATAGGGTATGAAAGGTCAAAGAAAGAGGAAGGAACTAGCAAGGGAAGAAGCGAAAATGGGGAAAAGGAGGAACAAAATACTCAAAAGCTAAAAGGGAAAGAGAGAAACCGAAGAGCAGACAGTAAAAGCAAAACGAAGGAAGTGCAGGCTCATCCCTCACAGGAGAATAAACAAGAGAAGGAGCAAGAATACAATGAGAAGACTACTCCGAAAAAAGAAAGCGAGGGAATAAGAACATACAGGGAAATCTTACTGATAAACCGACTCAAGGCCCATGCAAACCTAAAATGGCAGAAGTCCTAAGGGTGGTTCTAACGGACCCAGAAATTCAAGCCTACAGAGACCACATGACAGAACATGCAGTGATCTGCAAGTTCATGGGACTGTGGCCAACGGAAAGGGCGTTGTGTCAATGGATTAAAAAACAATGGAAAACCAAAGGTGATGTCAGACTGCACCTAGGAGCAAAAGGTTTTTTACAGTTTTTTTTTCCAATTTAGAAGACAAGGACATAATATTTGATGGAGGACCTTACTTTTTCGCTTCAGTGGGCCTCTATATGAAGCCATGGAAACCCAACTTTGTGCCAGAGAAAGAAACCTTCACGCAGGTGCCAGTCTGGATTCGCCTCTTCGTACTCCCAATAGACTATTGGGGCTATGTTGCTCTAAAACAAATAGGTGACAATTTAGGAACTTTTATTAAAGCCTCAGAGGCCATGTTGCAAAGAAGATATACTTCCTGTGCTCGGATCTGTGTGGAGATGGATGTTTCAGGGGCATTGCATGAAGGTCTGTGGCTAGAATACAGGGATGAGGACTATTTCCAAGCTATTGACTATGAGAAAATTCCATTTCGCTGCAGGAAGTGCCATGAGCATGGAAACTTAACCAGAGAATTTCCATTAAACAAATCAATGAAAGCACACAAGGAGGATCAAGAAAGAAAGATCAAGGACACCTTTAGTTGACCGAGAGCAAAACAGAGAGAAAATAGGAAACGACCAATCAGAACAAGCACAACACAAGGTAACACAAGTAATGCTTTTGAAGTGTTTGAAACTGAAACCGACTCAGAGGACCATAATAAAGAGCATAAGACCAGTGAAACAAACAAACCAACAACAAAAGTGGCAACCAAAGTAATGGAGGAAAATATTCAGAACAGTACTGAAAAAAAAAATTAGGAAGGCACAGAAGGATCAGATGAGGATTCAGAGATGCTCATAAGTGACATAGGTAGTGAGGAAATGGAGATCAATGAGGTTTTAGAGCAGGAAGGAGTTAATCTACCAGATATGGTGGAAGACTGGAGAAAGAAGGGGATGGAAAACATACGAGAAGAGGAAGTTAGGAAAATTAATGAAATATTCATAGCTAAGCAAAAAGCAGAGTTGGAGATGCAAAACAGGAATCTGGGCATAGCAAAGGAATGGGACTCCAAACAAAATGCTTACTTCAAACATCCACCAGCTCCAAACAAAGGAAGAAGAGAGGACGTAGATCCAATAATGAGACATTGCAGGAAATGGGACAAATGCTCTTAAACTCTAGTAAGATGAATGCTCTAGAAGCCTTTTCTCTTAGATCCTAATTCTTTATCTGTTAAAATGAAAGTCATCTCTTGGAATGTTAGAGGGCTCAACAACCAAACAAAACAGAGACTATTAAAAAGGAAGGTCCAAAAGGAAAAACTTGATATTATATTTGTGCAAGAAACCAAATGTGCAAGTAATACTATTAAAAATGCGAGAAAAAAGCTAGGTAGACAAATGGAATATATGGAAACAACTAGTCATGGATGGGAGGGAGGTTTAGTCACTTGGTGGAATCCACATGTAATCAAAATCCTCTCCTCTGAGGCTACCAGACACTTTATAGCCATAGAAGTTCAAGTGATAGGCAACTCAGAGACCTATTTGTGTACCGATGTTTACGGGCCTCAAAAGTTAGAAGAGAAATACATTTTTCTAAGAACTTTATTGAATCTGAAGCTCAGATATCCCAGAGCAAAAGCAATCATAGGGGGGGATTTCAATATGATAATTACACTATCAGAGAAGAAGGGAGGAATCAAGAAACTCAACAAAGATTCTGAAGCATTCTTAGATTTTATCAACACGGCTAAATTAGTGGATATCTACCCCAAGAGTGGGGCCTACACTTGGAACAACAGAAGGGCAGGTGAGAGACAAATCGCCTCTCGTCTTGATAGATTTCTAATATCTAAAAGTTTGCTATTGGAGGGAGTAATAATAGATTCAGACATTCTACCTAGTGGAGGGTCGAATCATTGGCCCATCTCTCTGATGGCTACTATACAGGGCACTCCTAGAAATAAACCTTTTAGGTTTGAAAAAATTTGGCTTAATCACCCGGACTTCACTCAACTTGTTGAGAAGTGGTGGCATGAATCGTTGGATATCAGAGGAACCCAAATGTTCAAACTTCAAGGTAAATTGAGACACATCAAAAATAAAATCAAAACATGGAATAAAAAGTCTTTGGGAACATATTCAAAGAAAAAGCCAAGATAGAAGAGCAGCTAGAGCAGATTCACAAAGATTGGATTATGGGAGCTAGCGACCCTGAAACTGCAAACAAAGAAAAAATATTAATGCAACAATGGCAGCTCTGGTGCCAGCAGGAAGAGATCCTTTGGAAGCAAAAGTATCAGATCCAATGGCTCAAGGAAGGGGAACAAAACACCAAGCTCTTTCACAGATCAGCACTAAACTACAGGGGTGTCAATAAAATTCTCAGTCTCAAAAGTGATCAAGGGCACATCATTGAGAATCATCAAGGAATTTCTAGCCTGCTTACTGCGCATTTCAACATCATAGCTCAGGAACCAGTGGTAGACAGAACATAAGCAATTTCTAAACTCATCAAATCTATTCCCAAGACAATCTCTAAGGAGAAAAACCTTGCTTTAACTAGAGAAATTTCCTTAGAAGAAGTGGAGGAAGCGGTGAAGGATATGCCAAATGACAAAGCGCCTAGGCCTGATGGCTTTACCATCAATTTTTACAAGGCTTGCTGGGAAATTGTAAAAAATGAGGTCTGGGAAGTGGTGGAGGATTCTCGGCGTTCTGCCTCAATTCTCAAATCTCTAAATTCTACTTTCCTAGCCCTAATCCCTAAAGAAGAGGAAGCCAACACCCCTGCAAAATTCTGACCTATTGCTTTATGCAATGTTATTTACAAGATCATCTCTAAAGTCATAGAAAATACACTGAAACCTATTCTTCCGGGCCTCATTTCAGAGGAACAATTGGGATATGTGGAGGGAAGACAAATTCTAGACAATATCCTTCTGGCACAGGAGATGATTCATACACTTCACTCCAGGAAATTAGTAGGCATGATGATGCAACTTGATTTATCAAAGGCTTATGATAAAGTCAATTGGAATTACCTAGAAGCTATCTTAACAATTTTCGGATTCGCCAATCAATGGATAAAATGGATTTTAGCCCTAATCAAATCTACCAGATTTTCCATATTGATTAATGGTGCCCCTGCCGACCAATTCTCCCCATCATGAGGACTCAGACAAGGAGACCCACTATCTCCTTTCCTTTTTGTTATCTTGATGGAAGGTTTAAGAAGACTCATTCGAAGCGCTAACGAGGAAGGAAAGATCAAAGGACTGCAGCCCTTACCCTCCATTCCAGCAACCACTCATCAACAATTTGTTGATGATACAATGTTACATGGATCTCCAATAGTCAAAGAAGCCCAGGGCTATAAAAGGATCCTGAATCTTTTCGGTGAAGCCTCAGGTATGGAAATAAATCTATCTAAATCCACTATATTCTTTTTCAATACGCATTTAACTATGCATAAGAATCTCTCGAGCATTCTAGGCTTCTGAAGAGGCAGTCTGCCCTCGAGGTACCTAGGAGCTCCTTTAACCGATAAAACTTGGCAAAAAACTTATTGGGCGAAGATCATAGCTAACTTGGAGAAGAGATGTCATCATTGGACCCATAGGGCCCTTAATTTTGCAAGGAGGCTAGTTCTAACCAAAGCGGTTCTGCAAGCTATTCCACAATATATGCTCTCCATAATCCTGGCTCCCAAAGGAGTCCTTCAGAAAATGAGAGTGATACAGAGAACTTTCTTATGGACAGGAAATGCAGAGAAGATAAAATGGGCTCTAGTTACATGGAATAAATTATGCAAACCTAAGCATTTAGGAGGGTTAAACTTGCTTGACCCATTCACTATCAATAGAGCCTATGGGGCCAAACTTTGGTGGAAATGGCTGAAAGAACCTAATCTTTCTTGGGCTAGACATTGGAAGGAGAAATATGCTCCAACGCATAGTATCCAAGATTTAATCAGAATGCAAGAGAATCCAGAAGGGTCCCCAGTCTGGAACCTAGCAAGAAGAAATCAAGAAATCATATAGGAGAACAACTTCTGGGAAATCCGCAATGGGGAAACGACCTTCTTCTGGGAGGATGCTTGGCAACAACTCCCTAAGTTAGAAAGGCCAGAGTTTGCAGAACTGCAAAGAAACTATCAAGAGCGGGGGAAAATAATGGTCCATCACGATTGGACTCCTAATAACAGGGACTTGGAATGGAGAAATTGGGCAATCAGCGAAATAGAGAGCACAACTGAGGTAAACAACAATGTCAGGAACCTCCAAAATATATTAAATAAAAGAAGAATAAGGAAGGCGGGTGACAACGACCAACAAAGATGGGGTAAGCAAGGCGGGGGCAATTTCATGCTCAAAGAAGCCAAAAAAATGTACCGAAAACTCTGAGCAAGTTGAAAAGGTTTCATGGAGCAGCAAGGTTTGGGATTCCCAATTCTGGCCAAAAGTTAGAACCTTCCTCTGGCTCCTAATGCAAAGAAAAACTTTGACTTGGGAAAATCTCCGCAAGAAAGTTTTTTGCGGCCCTTCTAGGTGCCCCTTGTGCAACAAGGAAGAGGAAACTATGAACCAAATCTTCAATACGTGCGACATGGAAAACATACTATGGAATTGGGGGGAGAACACTATGCAGCAAACAAACAGAACCAGAGAGTCCATCCAGGAGTCCATCGAGAATTGGAGAGGTAATTTCTTCGGTAATCAAAGGGTAAATAAAATTTGGAAAATAATACCAGGGTTTATTACATGGACACTCTAGAAAGAACAGAACAGAAGGGTATTCTTAAACGAAACCAGGGACATAAATCACTCTATAGAGATTATCAAACAAATTATAAGATAGTTGGCTCTTTTCAAAAGCAAAGTAGAGTGTTAGCACTCAAATCTGCCTTAGGCTGAAGTAAGGTAAGACTCAAGGCCACATCAAACCACGCTCAGCCTCGTAGCTAGCCCTACGAGGATAGGAGAGGGCTCTCTCCGGGTCAAACTTAGCAAAAGGTAATCGAAAAGGCTCGAGATGACCGAATTGATGACTGATTTTAGGCTAGGTATTAAGTATAAAGAGTTTAGGATTGATTTTTTATGATTTTGTTGAAATCAAGGGAAAGGCAATTTTGGGTGCGGGGATGAGGCACAGTTTTTGCAGAGGTCCACTTGGGGCAAGATAGGCAATTGTTTTGATGCCTTAAAGCAGGTGAGATGGATAGATCAGAAAGGTGAGGGGCTAAGGAGAGAAAGGGGTCTCGAGGATTCTCCTTAAACTGAAGAAAACATAGAATATTAAACAAATTTAAAGGCAGAGCATAGCAATTTCATGGATTCTACCTTAACACTTCATTTTCTTAATAAGAGAAGATTCAATAGAGATAATGATGCACATACACAACTTACAAGTACTGAGAGAAACATACCATCAAAACATAAAGCCACATGGATCCCAAATAGTGCTGCAAAACCCTGGTCTTTCCTTTGCCAAAAATGTTGATAAGATATGTACAATATAGTCTCAAAACTATCCCAAGAGTCCAACCCTTGCTATTGACTGAAAATTTACATAATATAGACCAAGCCAACCCATTCCCTAACCTATAGGGGTCGAGCTCCTCCTTCTAGGAGCAGTTTCAACCAATTCGAAACAAAGAACTGAAAAATAGGTAGTCAAACAACTAACCCCTATATGCTAGGAAACTGATTCATTCATTAATTTCTTGCTAATTTGTGAATGAATCATCTAGAAGAAGGTAGATAAGTGCCATGTTACCTTACATACATCAAATTACATCATATTGGGTGAAAAATTACATCAAATAGTGAAACTGGTGGAAACTAGCCGAATTCCTGAGCTGAAGGTGAAAATCTGAGCCAAAAACTGTATGCGTAGCGCCCCTGATCCCTATGCGTAGCGCCCCTTTGAGCCTGTTTTTGGAGCACTTCCCAACATCCCAATTGAGCTCATGATAGCTTTTTGGAAAGCCCTGGATGTCTAATTTCCAACCCAAGTGGAATTTTCCAATTTGGATCTCATTTTCCCCATCAAAACTGAATTCGCCCATAGGTACTTCCTGCAGTTGGAAAAGGAGGCAGCAAGGTAGTTTTCATGCTGTTTTTGGACATTTTGACCATCCAGAACTTGATGAAATGCCTTGGAAGTGGCTATACAAGTGTATTTCTTCATGAAAAATCCAAAACTACAAGCCATTTGTCAATTGGACCTCCCAATCTTCAGGGTAGCGCGTTGCGCGCTACGAGTAGAACCCAAAAACCTGTTTCTTAAGCCAAAATTTTTGAAATGAAAAAATTTTCTCCAAATGTGCCCAAAATTGGAGTGAAGACCCTCCATCATGTATCATGCTCAACTAGTGAAGCCTCGGCCAAAACTCGAAGCGGATCAGACCTTTTGTGTCATTTTTGTGCTTTGCTCAAACGCCTTTTGAGGACCTTGATTCTCGCTTTGCAAACATGCATGCGAGCCCAATAGTGAGTCTTCATGTGACGAAGCATGTCCTTGTCCCTATTTTCCTTCGCCAACAACTTCTCCAAATGAGTTTTGACTCGGATGAGCATTGATTCCCTATCAATAGGTGTCAAATCACCGGGTCTCCTTCGGGCCAATTCCCGGTCTTCGCGGATCTTCCGCATCTCATAAAGTTCATGCTCATCTTCCAACTGCTTGTTGCGCTGCTCTAGGTAGTTGATCACCCATTTAGCCATCTGCAATTTCTTTTGCAGTGACTCATTCTCGGCCCTTTGCTCTCGGATGATCTCCTTTAGCTTAGAACTAGGAGAGCTAGCATCAACATCAATGATATCCATGTCCTAGCCTCCTGAAGGACCCTCATCAACCATGGGTCTCTTGCCCCTGTCCTGACTCTGTACCTATGCTGTAGATGGAAGTGAGACCCCTTCCACATGATGTGGAGATAATACTCGCTCTGTTGATGGTGTCGACGAGACCCCTTCCACCCCGGGTGGAGATAGTACTCGTCGTGCGGCTGCAAATAAGGCCCTGTGGCCTTTCTGATATGTCACATATACTGGAGCATCAACATGCTCGATCTCAGGAATGTCAAACTGCTGTGAAGGCCCTCCCTCATCATGAACTATCTCTGGTGGTGGCTGAGGCACTGTGAAAAGGTCACGAGCAATAAAATCCTCCCATGTAATGCCCTGCTGTGCCAACTGATGAATCACCACGATCTTGATCAATGCATAATGATATATGCTCCTATGTTGATGTGCTGGGCTCTTCCTTTGCACTAAAGGCACCATCCTCTCTATGTTGCGAAACATGAAGTATGGGATGTTCATCAGATGCACCCTTGTAAAATGCATCAATAGACGGACATGGTATGCATAAAGACGTGAGAATCTGCCCTCACAACTAAAATACCTGATGATAAGTTTCATCAAAGGTGCAAACCGATCATTCAGGTAGTGGAAAGGAAAAACTCTACTCAAGTGCCTTATATACCCTGGTTTAATATATGGCTCATAATATGATTTCTCTAGCTGCTGACGCTTATTCCATTGCTCCCCGATATTTGAAATTCCTATGGCCTCTGCAATGGTCTCTGGTGACAAAATGAAATCAACTCTAGCAAGGTTTACATGGCCATCATGTAAATGGAGAATAAACAAGCGAGCTAATTCACGATGATGCTGAAACTGTGAAATTAGCTCACAAAAATGATAGCATGACTGGTGGCGAAAGCAATCCATGGCAAGTGGGCAAGCCTGCAATTGTACCATAGAAGTGGGTTCTTCTCTGAGATGTTTACCACCTTTGCCACCTTTACGAGGTCTTTGTGGCACATTTCCCTCTGTGGTGGAATCACTTTCATTTTCTTGCTCATAAGGTGACTCTGTATCTGACATGGTTTTGAGAACAAAATAGGTGCAATAGGAGGACTGCAATGTGTATGCTGTATGTGTAATGAAATCCCAATTTCAATGTATCCTCAAAAAACCAGTTGAAGCATCATAAACATTCTGCCATAATGGGTATTTTGTTTGGTATATTTGGGCATAAAAACAATCACAAAGATGATGTGGTATGAAGTGTTGCTGTCTACAATGTCTTTTAATACCCTATACAAAGTTTCAATAAGGGCCTAGGGTTTGATTTATTTTATTAAACCCAACACCACTTGCACTTCTTCAAACACACATTAGACACTATTCAACTTGATGCTTGAGTCAAAGAAGACACCTACTTGTAGTTGCTGGGGTGATTTGATAAGTTTTAGGCACAAAACACAGCACTGGAATGGATGTGTAGCGCGCCAGTTGTATGCGTAGCACACCTCCCTGTGCATAGCACCTGTGTAAATTTACACAGGATGTGTGCGCCCAATGCGTAGCGCACCACCTAGTGTGTAGCGCACCAATCCTATGCGTAGCGCGCACCTTCACTCTGCCTCTAGGGTTTGAAACTTGGTTTTTTCTCCCTCCAATCTTGACAATGCTCTTGCTATGATATGTGGTGATCAAAAGACTTGTTTCACTTTATATACACCCACAAAATATCTAATTTGAATAAATTAACTTCAAAAACCCACTTTGTAAAGTTTTGGAAACTTTCACTTTTGGCCTATTAATATAATGATGCTTTTTTATTTCCTTTTGCTTTTCTGAGGTTTGGACTGAAGCTCTTTGTTGATTTTGGTTTGCAGGGATAGTTGTAACATACTTTGGCAAAGGAGACCAAGGCTGCACTTGAACATTTGAAGGATTGAAAATTTTGATAATTTCTTACAAAAATGAGAAGGCGACTTATCTTCAAAACGGAGTTTTGAAGAGAAGTCCTAATTCAACTGTACAATAATGAAAATTATTGAAATTATGATCTATCAAAGACATCCCTCTAGCCTGCTGGTCTCCTAATACTTTGCAAGACAAAACTGACTCAACCCTAGACCTAAAACCTCAAAATTTAAAACATGATTGTGTATGACCTTGGAAAACTTTATTTTAATGAATGAACCTGAACCAGCAGTGCCAAGCACGAGGGGAATGAGTGACACACAACCGCTCCATCAGAGTTATGGCATGCCTAACGAAATGCAACTGGTCAAACGGATGGGACACCTAAAACATGAAATGCAAAAAAGAGCTTTTGATCTCTGATGGAGGGATAACTAGACCGACTCTAACATTGGCTCCAATGGGGATGGTAGCTCCTTGGAGATGCCAAGAACCATTGATCTCTGTAAGAGCTAGACAGTGCCTTCATCCATTGGGCGATGGAGTCATTATTCCGATACAAAATCTTGAGAATTTGACTGAAAAACCAAAAACTGCTTTGACCAAACTAGACTTGAAACTAAAAGATTTAGGCAACTGACTTGACAAACTCAAACTAACTAACTTTCGTTTTCAGAATTATAGCCTTCACCTCAGGCCCCAAAATGAAGATGATAAGTTAGTGTACATGTGCAATAGAATCAAAGTAAAATGATATGTACAATGATGATGAAATGAGCATAAAAGTACTCAAAAGTTGTATCTCTTTAACAGCTGACCATTAATCGGCCCTCCAGGACATTCATCTCCATTCATCTCCTTGAGAAGGAAAGCATTTTGGCCGCAATATGCTGCAATCTTGTAAGGACCCTTCCATAAATTTTCAAATTTACCATGCTTTCCCTTGTCTTCATGTCGAGCATCCCATCTCAAAACTACCTCATCTAGCTAAAATGTGTCTGCCTTTGCT
Organism: Pinus taeda; assembly: GCA_000404065.3. NCBI lineage: Eukaryota > Viridiplantae > Streptophyta > Pinopsida > Pinales > Pinaceae > Pinus > Pinus taeda. Next base: position 15,725 of record APFE030986752.1, read on the forward strand.
TTCCAGTCATAAATCCTTTTGATGTGCTCCTGCAGCTTGCAAGTGTTTTGAAATACCTCCTCCCGTGTCTGCTGTAAATGGATCATTTGATTAATCCTTCTCTGCATAGGATCCTCCTCACTACCCGCTTCTTGAAGCAATTTGACTACTGGGACAGCAAGTGAAGTAGGAAAAACTGTGTCTGTTCCTTACACCAACTCGAAAGGAGACATACCAATAGACTTTTTATGACTCACCCTATCAGCCCATAGTGCATTTATCAACTTCTTGTGCCAGCCCTTTTTGCTGATTTCCAGCAATTTCTTAATGATATTGACCAAGGATTTATTAGATGATTTCGCCAATCCATTTCCTTGAGGGTGGTATGCGGTTGAATATCCCAAGCTAATATTGTACTTATAGCAAAACTCAATCATCCTTTTTGACTTAAATGCTGCTGCATTATCCGTGATTAACTTACTTGGACATCCAAAGCATGACAAAATATTGGTCTCAAGAAAAGAAATAATTACCGCATCCGTAGCTTGTCGAGTAGGAATTGCTTCAATCCATTTTGTGAAGTAGTTCGTGGTCGTCATTATCCATCGATGTTGTCCTGATGATGCCGTATGAATTTCACCAATGAAATCCAATCCCCACTATTGAAAAGGTGCGCTAACTTCAATTGGTTTGAGAGGCAAAGGCTGGAGCTTCTGCTTTCCTTGAAAAATTTGGCATTTGTGACAATTTTTAACACCCTTATATACATCTGAAAATAATGAAGGCCAATAATAGCCTGCCCTTAGAATATTGTTTGTCGTGGTCTTCCAAAACAAATGACCTCCACAGTCCCCTCTATGAATGTCTTCCATGACACTTTGGGCTTCCTCCTCTACCAAACAATTCAATAACATTCCACCAGGGTCTTTCCAAAACAACGCTGAATCGAGAATGCAAAATTTTGCAGCCTTCAATTTCAATGTTCTACTTCTGTTTCTCGGCATTCCAGGAGGTGAAGATAAATGTTGAAGTACATATAAGATATCAGTGTACCAAGGAGAAGAAAGAGACATTTCAGATACCTGAATGGATGGGTTCTCCTCATCTTCATCAGACATGGCAACCATCAAATTTATGTCTAGAATTTGCAGATTTGTTTTAGCCATTAGCTTGGAAAGTCCTTGACCTTTGATCAGCTTGGTGGGTTTAATCTCAACATCATACTCTAACAACGCAGCAATCCACTTACCCTTTCTCCCTTTTGGATCTGCCTGTACTAAAATATCTTTAACTTCTGCGTAAGGAACGTAGGCTAGAATATGTGAATGCAATATGTACACACGGAAATCTTTCAAGGCCTTTACAAGCGCAAGTGATTGCTTCTCAATGATGTTATATTTCAATGCTCCATATCTAATAATTCGACTGCAAAAATAAATGGGCTTTTCTACACCTTCTCTCTTCTGCATTAGTACAGCTGCCAAAGTGTGCTCAGAAGCAAACAAAAATAAAATAAAGTCTTGAGTGTAGTCGGGGTTGATCAAAATAGGAGCTGAAGAAAGAGCTAACTTCACTAAATTAAATGATTTAACCACCTCTTCGGTCCACTTTACCTAACTTTCCTTCTTGAGCATGCTTTTGATCTCTCTAAGATGCTCTGCTAGATTTGGAATGGAGCGACGCAGAAAATTCAGTTTACCATTGAAGGACTGAATTTCTTTCTTGCTCCGAGGCTGTTCAATTTGCTGAATGGCTTCAACTCGTGCTGGATCAATACGAATGCCGTCTTTAGATATGATGTGGCCAAGAAGCTTGCCCTCATCCATGGCAAAAAAGACTCTTTTTCGGATTCAACGAGATGCCATATTTTCTGCACTTTAGGAAAACAATTTTCAAATGATACAAATGTTCCTCATCAGAATTTGAAAACACGGTTAAGTCATCAAGATAAACAACCAAAAATACATCTTTCTCATTGGCGAAAGCCACGTCCATTGCACGCTGAAAGGTGGCTCCTGCATTTTTCAAACCAAACGACATCTTTGCATAATGAAATGTTCCCCATGGAGTGGTGAACGCTGTCTTGTCACGGTCATCTTCATGCACTAAAATCTGATTATAACCTGAATAACCGTCGAGTAGTGACATCCTTGATGCTCCAACTACTCGCTGCAATATATGATCCATTTTTGGCAGCGGATAATTGTCTTTTAAGGACACCTTATTTAAATTTCTGAAGTCAATACATAAACGGATCTCACCTGTCTTCTTTCTTATGGGCACCAAGTTTGATATCCAATCTGAAAACCGGATAGGCACAATGATTCCTGACTTATACAATCTGTTTACCTCTTTCTCAATTGATGGCAGCAACTTCGGATTGATTCTCCTCAACTTTTGACGAAAAGGATTCTGATTTGGCTTAATAGGAATAGTATGCTGAATGATATTTGTTTCATATGTTTTAAGATCTGAGTAATCCTATGCAAATACATCAGAAAATAAAGACAACAATTTCATATATTCAGCTTTTGCCTTTGGTGACAATGACCTTGATAGCTTAACCATCTTGGGATTTTCAGTTGTCCCAATGTTTACCTCTTCAACACCCTTTTCAGTTGGTCTCAATGTCGGTTTGCGGGCCACATCATCTTCGCCAAATAGCTCCTCTAAAGGAATCAATCCCTTAGGAATAATGTTGTCCTTAAGTTGCAGCACATCCATTTGATTTACTTGTATATTGTCAATACCATCATCATTTTCAGTATCTATTGAGGAATCCTTGAACTTACCCTTATTTTGCATAAACTCATTAATCTCTTCATCATCTTGAAAAACTTGCCAGTATCGCTGATTGTCCGGAACAGTGGGACGATGCTTCACATGAATCTCAAATTTGTTGCTAGAATTCATTGGAATTTTTAAATTACTTGTTGCCTTAGCAAGTCCATCAGCAACACCATTTTGTATGCGCAGCACACATGTTAAGGTATGGTCTGAAAAAAACTTCAAAATATCTAAGACTGCATTTCGATATGCTCTCATACGAGGATGCTTGGCCTGAAACTCACCTTTAACTTGTTTTATTACCAACTCGGAATCACCATAGACCACAATCTTCTTTGCTTTTAGTTTTCTAAGAATCTTTAGGCCAGCAATGAGAGCCTCATATTCCGCCTCATTATTTGAACAATCAAATGCTAGTTTATAGGAACACACTCTCACCTTGCTTGGAACTTTGTCTTGAGCGGAAAAAGGACTTCGAATCCACACACCAATACCAGCACCATCACTACCTACCACGCCATCAAAATCCATGGTCCAAAGACCATATTCATCCTCCTCCAAGTGCTGAAATTGTACTGCCTCTGATTTTTTTGTTTGCTGCCCCTTTTCTTCAGCTGTTTGCTCCATGATAGCTTGCTTTTCTCCTCTTTCCTTTTGTAGAACTTCTCTGAAACTTTCAGTGATCTTTGGTATATCTTCCGCTTGAACTAACTGACTATCTAGATCATTAAAACTATTACCAAATAAAACAAACGACTCCAAATATGTATGTACATAATTTACAGGATGATTGATCGGCTTCTCTTTACTAGTTATCATATATTTCATATTTTTCTCACGATATAGCTTTCTCATTTGACCAAAGACTAGAATTGTGGCATAAGAGAATTCTAACTGTAGAGTACCCTTCAACTTAGCTCCCCAAGATCTCGAAAGTAGCATACCAAAACGTGGAGGAATGTCTACCACAACCACATCCATCAAGACATTTTTCGCTGGGATTTGGTCTAAGCTCAAGACCAAATCTTTGATGAGCCCGATACATCTCACACGGCTGGAATCAAATGAATATAAATCATGATATTTCCTTGTTATGTCTAACCCTAGCTTCTCCATGATCGCCTTTGGCATCAAATTGTGCGAAGCACCCGAATCGAACATGGCATTATGCAAGACATATTCATGCAATCTCAAACTGATATAAAAGGGAGGAACATCACTATCAGGGGACTGACCATCCAATGCTGGCCCAAAGATCAATTCGGGCTGATCATCTTCAATGTTCACCGTGTCAAGCATGGGATCAAAGTTTATAATTTTGGAGACTTGACCTCGGTAGCTGCTGTTTTTCATGATTTCAGTCAAAGGAATAGATATTTTTAATTTGGAAATTTCATTTTCCAAACTAAATGCTGAAACGTTTTTGACTTCTTTGGCCATAATTTCTCTCCTGTCTTTGATTATAGCTGCCTGATTTGTCTTTTCTGCTACTGATATCTTGCTAGATGTAGGATCAATTGCCTCCTTTCCTTTCTTCGGTGGTATCCGTGAATCCACCTTTGGTGCTGTAGCTTCCTTTCTTTTCTGAATGGGATTGATAGGCACATCTCGGTTCCTTAATGAATACTTCTTCTGTTGAGTCGATAAGGCTTTCAAATATCCTCTTTGGTAATCATCTAAATCTACATCATTAGCTAAGATAAAATCTTCATCTTGTTGGGCGCCTGAACTTTCTCCATACTCCTCTTCTTCGGTGATGTAAATGGGCAGATCATCAGGAGTAAAGAAGTGGTTTTGGTCCCCTGCTACATCAGCATCTTCATCTCAATCTTGAGTTACAAAATTCTACAAAAAAGGAGTTTTGATTGGTTGCTGGGCTGCCGGCTCTTGTACTCTTGGTTCACGCTAATTGATTCTGTACTGAGGTTGTTGCTAGCCACGGTAATTTGGATTACGAATCTGCGGTTTTGATTTGTCAAGGTTCAGTCTTTTGAACATTTCACGAAACCAAGGTGGTTCTGATGATGTAGATTCTTCTTTCATAGTCACTCTTTTCTCTGCCTTCAAGCGTGCTCTCTTGTTGTTCAGATTTGCCTCAACATTGACAGCAATCTTTTGCATATCTTCTAAAGTAGGTGGATCTCTATCCCGTAATGAATAAGCCATCTCCGGATCAAAGCCATCCGGGAATTTGAGAAGAGATGATTTTCTAGATGGTCTTAAATCATCAGGAATAACATTATAAACTATATTGAACCTGATAATGTAGTCTTGGACAGACTCACCGTGATTGCGTTTGATATTATTGTACCGGCATTGATCTGAAGCGGATCCTTTCTAAGTTCCCAACGATCAAGAAACTGCTTTTGAAGTTCAGCCAACGTAGGTATACTTCTAGCTCCCAAGCCTCTGAACCATTTTCTTACCTCTCCTCTGAATGTTTGCACAAACAATCGCATAGTTACATCCTCATCATCAATCTCATATAAATCATAAAAAGTTGCCATTGTCTATGTGCTGCTGAGTGGACACACTTTGAGGAGTGCCATCAAATAAAGGAATTTTACTCTGATAGTCCGCGGGCATATCATGCAATTGCTGAGGTAAAGCAAGAGGTGCAAAGCGAGCAACCATTGCTCTAGGTGGATTTACTCTAGGTGTTTTTGGTGGAGTGGATGTTGCTACTATATGGGGAGTATGCGGAGGTGTATGTGGAGGAGAAGCAATGTGGGATGAAGAAGGGGAATTAGTTGTAGATTCAGAGTAAGTAATTATAGGCTGCACAGGAATGGTAGGAATGAAAGGCGGTTCAGTAGGAACTCTAGAGGTAGATGTCGTGACGGTGGATCCAATGTTTGCAGATATGGCTTCTAGGAACTCAGTAAGATTGGCTGCTTGGATGGTGGTCTGAAGGTGCCTCAAGATAATATTGTCAATTAATTTATTTTGCCTTTCAAATTCAAGAGATGCAGCAAAGTCAGGGTTTGGAACAATAGAATTGAGAGCGTTTTCGGACTTGGTTTTAAACAATGACAATTCAAACCTTGCGTCGAAAGGAAGTTCTTCAAGGTATTCAAAAAGTGTAGGACATGAATGAGATTTAACCAAGGGAATCGCCGAGCTTTCTTGACGGAGGATTTTTCGAATCAAATTTGGATTTTCATAAATAGGAGCTGGATTTGGATCTGGATTAGCTCTTGTATGTCTTTTTGAAGCCAGTATATTTATCAGGAGATCAAAAGAATTAAAGTAATTCAGCCAATCGTTAACTAGACTCAATCATCCAAAGGTCTAGAATGATCAAAGCTACTGGGGTGATCTGCAAATCAAAGTTTCGCAAGCTAATTGGAGATCGATTGAAGCAGCATTTATCTACTTCCGCTTATGCATAGCAAGAGCGTTTCGAAAGCTACCTGGCGTGACTTCAGACTCCGTCTAAGACTTGTGAAACAAACTCATCAACAAGCAGACCATTTGAGATTTCTCCCCATTATTGTCGCCACTATGTTAGCGCTCAATCTGTCTTAGGCTGAAGTAAGGTAAGACTCAAGGCCACATCAAACCACGCTCAGCCTCGTAGCTAGCCCTACGAGGACAGGAGAGGGCTCTCTCCGGGTAAAACTCGGCAAAAGGTAATAAAAAAGGCTCGAGATGACCGTATTGATGACTAATTTTAGGCTAGGTATTAAGTATAAAGAGTTTAGGATTGATTTTTTATGATTTTGTTGAAATCAAGGGAAAGGCAATTTTGGGTGCGGGGATGAGGCACAGTTTTTGCAGAGGCCCACTTGGGGAAAGATAGGCAATTGTTTTGATGCCTTAAAGCAGGTGAGATGGATATATCAGACCGGTGAGGGGCTAAGGAGAGCAAGGGGTCTCGAGGATTCTCCTCAAACTGAAGAAAACATAGAATATTAAACAAATTTAAAGGCAAAGCATAGCAATTTCATGGATTCTACCTTAACACTTCATTTTCTTAATAAGAGAAGATTCAATAGAGATAATGATGCACATACACAACTTACAAGTACTGAGAGAAACAAACCATCAAAACATAAAGCCACATGGATCCCTAATAGTGCTGCAAAACCCTGGTCTTTCCTTTGCCAAAAATGTTGATAAGATATGTACAATATAGTCTCAAAACTATCCCAAGAGTCCAACCCTTGCTACTGACTGAAAATTTACATAATATAGACCAAGACAACCCATTCCCTAACCTATAGGGGTCGAGATCCTCCTTCTAGGAGCAATTTCAACCAATTCTAAACAAAGAACTGAAAACTAGGTAGTCAAACAACTAACCCCTATATGCTAGGAAACTGATTCATTCATTAATTTCTTGCTAATTTGTGAATGAATCATCTAGAAGAAGGTAGATAAGTGCCATGTTACCTTACATACATCAAATTACATCATATTGGGTGAAAAATTACATCAAAGAGTGAAACTGGTGGAAACTAGCCGAATTCCTGAGCTGAAGGTGAAAATCTGAGCCAAAAACTGTATGCGTAGCACCCGTGATCCCTATGCGTAGTGCCCCTTTGAGCCTGTTTTTGGAGCACTTCCCAACTTCCCAATTGAGCTCATGATAGCTCATTGGAAATCCCTGGATGTCTACTTTCCAACCCAAGTGGAATTTTCCAATTTAGATCTCATTGGCCCCGTCAAAACTGAATTCTCCCAGAGGTACTTCCTGCAGTTGGAAAAGGTGGCAGCAAGGTGGTTTTCATGATGTTTTTGGACATTTTGACCATCCATAACTTGATGAAATGCCTTGGCAGTGGCTATACAAGTGTATTTCTTAATGAAAAATCCAAAACTACAAGCCATTTATCAATTGGGCCTCCCAATCTTCAGGGTAGCGCGTTGCGCGCTACGAGTAGAACCCAAAACCTGTTTCTTAAGCCAAAATTTTTGAAATGACAAAATTTTCTCCAAATGTGCCCAAAATTGGAGTGAAGACCCTCCATCATGTATCATGCTCAACTAGTGAAGCCTCGGCCAAAACTTGAAGCGGATCAGGCCTTTTGTGTCATTTTTGTGCTTTGCTCAAACGCCTTTTGAGGACCTTGATTCTCGCTTTGCAAACATGCAGGCGAGCCCAATAGTGAGTCTTCATGTGACGAAGCATGTCCTTGTCCCTATTTTACTTCGCCAACAACTTCTCCAAATGAGTGTTGACCCGGATGAGCATTGATTCCCTATCAATAGGTGTCAAATCACCGGGTCTCCTTCGGGCCAATTCCCGGTCTTCGCGGATCTTCCGCATCTCATAAAGTTCATGCTCATCTTCCAACTGCTTGTTGCGCTTCTCTAGGTAGTTGATCACCCATTTAGCCATCTGCAATTTGTTTTACAGTGACTCATTCTCGGCCCTTTGCTCTCGGATGATCTCCTTTAGCTCGGAACTAGGAGAGCTAGCATCAACATCAATGATATTCGTGTCTTGGCCTCCTGAAGGACCCTCGTCAACCATGGGTCTCTTGCCCCTGTCCTGACTCTGTACCTATGCTGTAGATGGAAGCAAGACCCCTTCCACATGATGTGGAGATAATACTCGCTCTGCTGATGGTGTCAACGAGACCCCTTCCACCCCGGGTGGAGATAGTACTCGTCGTGCGACTGCAAATAAGGCCCTGTGGCCTTTTTGATATGTCACATATACTGGAGCATCAACATGCTTGATCTCAGGAATTTCAAACTGCTGTGAAGGCCCTCCCTCATCATGAACTATCTCTGGTGGTGGCTGAGGCGCTGTGAAAAGGTCACGAGCAATAAAATCCTCCCATGTAATGCACTGTTGTGCCAGCTGATGAATCACCACGATTTTGATCAATGCATAATGGTATATGCTCCTGTGCTGCTGTGTTGGGCTCTTCTTTTGCACTAAAGGCACCATCCTCTCTATGTTGCGAAACATAAAATATGGGATGTTCAATAGGCGTACCCTTGTAAAATGCATCAATAAACGGACATGGTATGCATAAAGACGTGAGAATTTGCCCTCACAACTGAAATATCAGATGATAAGTTTCATCAAAGGTGCAAACCGATCATTCAGGTAGTGGAAAGGAAAAACTCTACTCAAGTGCCTTATATACCCTAGTTTAATATATGGCTCATAATATGATTTCTCTAGCTGCTGACGCTTATTCCATTGCTCCCCGATATTCGTAATTCCTGTGGCCTCTGCAATGGTTTGTGGTGACAAAATGAAATTAACTCCAGCAAGGTTCACATGGCCATCATGTAAATAGAGAACAAACAAGCGAGCTAATTCACGATGATGCTGAAACTGTGAAATTAGCTCACAAAAATGATAGCATGACTGGTGGCGAAAGCAATCCATGGCAAGTGGGAAAGCTTGCAATTGTACCATAGAAGTGGGTTCTTCTCTGAGATGTTTACCACCTTTTCCACCTTTACGAGGTCTTTGTGGCACATTTCCCTATGTGGTGGAATCACTTTCATTTTCTTGCTCATATGATGACTCTGTATTTGACATGGTTTTGAGAACGAAATAGGTGCAATAGGAAGACTACAATGTGTATGTTGTATGTGTAATGAAATCCCAATTTCAATGTATCCTCAAAAAACCAGTTGAAGCATCATAAACATTCTGCCATAATGGGTATTTTGTTTGGTATATTTGGGCATAAAAACAATCACAAAGATGATGTGGTATGAAGTGTTGCTGTCTACAATGTCTTTTAATACCCTATACAAAGTTTCAATAAGGGCTTAGGGTTTGATTTATTTTCTTAAACCTAATACGACTTGCACTTCTTCAAACACACATTAGACACTATTCAACTTGATGCTTGAGTCAAAGAAGACACCTACTTGTAGTTGTTGGGGTGATTTGATAAGTTTTAGGCACAAAACACAGTGCTAGAATGGATGCGTAACGCGCCAGTTGTATGCGTAGCGCACCTCCCTGTGCGTAGCGCCTATGTAAATTTACACAGGATGTGCGCGACCAATGCGTAGCGCACCACCCAGTGCATAGCGCACCAATCCTGTGCGTAGCACGCACCTTCACTCTGCCTCTAGGGTTTGAAACTTGGTTTTTTCTCCCTCCAATCTTGACAATGCTCTTGCTATGATATGTGGTGAAGCAAAAGACTTGTTTCACTTTATATACACCCACAAAATATATCATTTGAATAAATTAACTTCAAAAACCCACTTTGTAATGTTTTGGGCACTTTCACTTTTGGCCTATTAATACAATGACGCTTTTTTATTTCCTTTTGCTTTTCTGAGGTTTGGATTGAAGCTCTTTGTTGATTTTTGTTTGTAGGGATAGCTGTAACATACTTTGGCAAACGAGACCAAGGCTGCACTTGAACATTTGAAGGATTGAAAATTTTGACAATTTCTTACAAAAATGAGAAGGCGACTTATCTTCAAAACGGAATTTTGAAGAGAAGTCCTAATTCAACTGTACAATAATGAAAATTATTGAAATGATGATCTATTAAAGACATCCCTCTGGCCTGCTGGTCTACTAATACTTTGCAAGACAAAAATGACTCAACCCTAGACCTAAAACCTCAAAATTTAAAACATGATTGTGTATTACCTTGGAAAACTTTATTTTAATGAATAAACCTGAACCAGCAGTGTCAAGCACGAGGGGAATGTGTGACACACAACCACTCCATCAGAGTTATGGCATGCCTAACGAAATGCAACTGGTCAAACGGATGGGACACCTAAAACATGAAATGCAAAAAAGAGCTTTTGATCTCTGATGGAGGGATAACTAGACCGACTCTAACACAGAGCAAGAAAGTAAAGCTTCGAACAAAGACTTACAAATATTGAAAGCCTTAACCTGGATAATGGAGCAGATGTGGCTGCATTGAATCGCCAACAGGAGCTCAGAACCTCACTAAGCATCTGGAAGCGGCTACCATCAGGCTTCCTCAAGCTAAATTTCGATGGCGCATCGAGAGGTAATCCATGACTGGCTGGCATTAGTGGCATTATAAGGAATAGCGAAGGGGAAATTATGCACATCTACAGCAGAGCCTTAGGGGAAGGAACGAACAATGAGATGGAGTTCGCAACAATGGAACATGGTCTCAGAATTCTGAGAAATTTACAGGCGGGGGCTGCAGTAGTTGAGGGGGATTCCTAGCTCGCAATTACAGCGGCCAGAAGAATGTATGTGGGAGCCAAGGCTAGTAAGGTTACACATCAGTGGCGACTAGAGAAAGTGACAGAAAGCATAGCAGAACACTTGGGGTGGCTGAAAGGTTTAGTCTTTCAGACTGTTCGCCACAAGGCCAATGCAGTAGCAGACCATCTGGCAAACGTTGGGATAGAGAACCCCACCAATATTTTGGACAGCTGTTGGCAGGACTTTATCTGCCCGGAATTAAAAAATAAATGCACCCTCCTCTCGAGGCAGGACTTGATGAATGAAAGGTAGGATTGAAAAGGCGGTGATCTTTGCAGGCATAACGAAATGATGATGAAAATCGTGCATACTGCGGGGAGAATTAAGGGCTCGCTAGAGACCGAAGGACGGACTGGACAAGAGCATTCAATACTCAAGTAGGAGGAGGTAAGGCCCAACAGAACTATGATTACAAAAAATGAGCGCTGTCGATGCCCATACGGGAGATGGGACACCTGGAACGCTACGGAGAAGAGTAAGAAAGGTGACCGCAGGAGCAAGACATCGGATCATCACCGGAAACACAAACCATCAACCAAGAATAATGATGAAAAGACATGCAAGCAACAGGGGATAGGCCAGAAAATGCTCGGTTACTCTTCCAATTTCATCTATTTAATTGTAAGCCTTGGCATCAGAAAGGCCATTGTTTCTTTGAGCTGCAAGCGGAATACCTTCTCCCTAATCCTTAGTGCGCAAAGTGATCAGTCGGGTGCAGTTAAGACAATGGCGAGTGAGGGGAGCCGAAATGCTTCAGCTAATTGAGACTTGAAAAGAGTTAGGGAAGCTTATGAGACTCGCACTTCACAAAAGAAAAGCAGAAAATTGAGGAGCTGGAAGCCATCATAAATGAAGAGGAGAAGAATTTGGAAGCTCAGGAGGTGGAGAAGGATATGGACTAGGTGCAAGATCCTGGCACAGTCACTGCGCGAGCTACTCAATACGTTCGAACGCAAGATGAAATGTGGAGAATGAAAACTATGTTGGCTAAGGCCATCAGCATGCAGGGGGATTACGCCAACCAAGTGCGGCAAGCCCAACAAACAATTGCGATTACAACAGAGGAACATATGGCAATTCTTGAGAGTTTGGAATTCAAGATAAGCAGTCTCGAACAACAATTTGATACTGTTTCAAAAAAACTCATTGTCCTCATCAGTCTTTTGTGGCACACTATTAATCAAGATGCCAGGAATGCAGGGGATATGCCAGAGGGGCACAAAGGCGACCATCAGAGCACTATTCCTTTGCCATCTCAGGCAAGCAAGGCTAAAGCATTATCTGCATAGGACACCTCCAAGAATTACATAGTTTTGGATATGTATTAAGTCTTAGTGGTCTGTAATGTCTAGTTTCGTGTTGTTTTTCTTAATGTTTGATTGTGCATCTATCGATTTTTGCTCTGGGAACAACTACAGTTTCCCTCAGATATGTATGGAGCCTAGTCAAAACACTGTTAATTTTGGCGAACCCCAATCCTTTGCCGCCCTGCGTGGTGTGCCCCGGGGTTCTGTGGTTGTTTTTTGGCCAAGCGATTAGTAGGAGGTTTGTCTTTGTCTGCTTAGGCAAACTTCTTTGTAATATATGTATTTTGATCTAATATAACATGCTGATTTACAAAAAAAAAATGTGGGAATCACTAGTATTATAGGGACCCAACAAATTGTCTATATATCTTGAGAAATATATGCAATTTATAGTTTATTTCTAGATTTCCTTTAGTATATTATAGGATTTTGGTGATTAAGTGATGCAAAATTCTAACAAATATGATTGAAACACTACAAATGATGATATTATGAATGTTTGATTATCAAAGGTTATAGATCAGATGTTCGAACATCTATATTTTTTCTTTTATGTGTGCATAAATGAGAGCTTGTAGGCCTTAGAAGATAGTGCTTGTTTCGAATTAAAATCTTATGATTATATAACATGAATTCTAGAGACAGCATATGTAATATGTTTGCCTTTTAAATCTAATGAAAGGTAATGATCTTTTTATGAGGAAAAAAATATTACATAAATTCAATCAAATAATCAAAATATAAACCCAGTTGCGATTGTTTGATTGTGGTCATGTTGTGCCATGAAGATGGGAAATTGGATCATTAAAGTGGTTTAAAAATTGGCAAGGAAAGGATCAATGAAAAAACAGTGGTGTACAATTGGGAATATTTGCCATGCGACCACATTAAGTACAAAATTTGTCTCAACCATTGGACTATTTTGGGAATTGACTATGGCAATATTTCAGTCTAGAATTTGGATTTTCTATCTCAGTCTCCAAGTGAAAGGGTACATTTGGGTGTGTGATAGTATGAGTGGTTCTGTAAATCTTTGGATTTAGAGTCACAAAATTTCCATAATTTAGCTCTTCCCCTTGGTGTCTTCACTCGTTAAGGTAAATTGTTATTTTTATGGTTTCTTAGTGGCCTCATGTATAGGGCCTTCAAGTGGCTTAATTTGGAATCAATGAACTCACTCCTAGCTACCAATCGGTAGTTGCTTTAACTCTAATGTTCCTTCACCCAATAGACATGTATCTTTTTTTCTCTATCATGGAGGGAGTGGTGAAGGGCGACTACAACACCACGAATTCTACCCAAGTTTCCTTATAGTCAGCAATGGTGAAGGAAAGGACGCATGTATGGTTTTGTAAAGGCATTATACGAAGAGGGGGGCTCATGGACTGGCATTTTCAACATATTCTAAGCTATGGTCAAGGATTTTCTTTAGACCTTCCTTGGCACATAGCAAGTTTCATCCATAATGATGAAGCCAAGGAGACATAGTGAAACTTGGAAGGTAGCGACTTCGACACGTCAGAAGCACATGTCGCACCTTAGTTATCTATGCACATTTTATTACGACTTATGGACCAGATTTGTTTGCATGAAATGAGAGAAGCTAAGGTGGAATTGTTAGCAAGAGTAGATAGGCTGGAAGAAAGGGTCTCAACCCTGAGAAAGAAGTAATATTTGTGCCTAACTTGGATCTAGGCGCTAGCCAAGGAACTAAAGGAAGATCCTAAGCTAGAAGAAGATCATGAATCGACTGCTCCATTCCAAGGAAATCCTAATCATCCTAAAAAAAAGTAGATAATAATATCTAATGTGTGTATTCTGATTTTTTGTAACATGACATGTCAGCTTGGCTAGGAGGTTAGTAGACCAAGTCTCCTTGATAGCATCTATAGTTTATTGAGAGTAATGTGGGAACAAGGTTATTTTTGGAATGGTTGGACCAAAGGCTTCAAGTTAGGTGTCTACTATAGCCAAGGATGGTTTCCCTTAGGGAATCCCTGGTTGCTGTGATTGTATGTTATGTATATTATGTTTTAACTATTAATATATGACAATATA
>APFE030986752.1:30215-47857 GCA_000404065.3 Pinus taeda
GGTTCCACATCCCAAGGTCTCTTGGACTACTTTGTCTATTCGGCTTCCACACTAACCCATTGAGGATTAGGTGTCCAAGATTCCCCCCCTTAATCCGAAGGGTTATGTATGAGTCCAAGAAGAGAGCTGAAATACAAAATGTGCAAAAATGCATGGCAGCACTAGCCTGAATGTGCTCTATGAAATGTTGGTATAAAGGGTGGTGGTTTAAGGATGACCACCAACACTGGAACGCTTAGTGCAGTTCTCGGAACTCTTCCAAAATTGGCAGGAAGCTGAAGTCTTCTACTAGAGGAAGTGCTCCTATTGATTTGAAGAGGGAAACCTTCAACCATAAAAGGGAGGTCTCACCCTGCATAAAAGGGAGAACTTCAACCTGAAAAGGGAAGTCTCAACCTGTGATGGTTTAAGGATGACCAACAACTCTGGAATGCTTAATGCAATTCCTGGAACTCTTCCAAAACTGGCAAGAAGCTGGAGTCTTCTATCAGAGGAAGTGTTCTCAATTTTGTTCCTGGAATTCTTTCGAAACTGCAAGAAGCTGAAGTCTTCTACGAGGAAGTGTCCCAGATTGCCAACTGAAGGCATGTTCACGGGAATCTTTGTCTCTGGCTACAACTTTGAAACTGGTGTGGTAGGTTGTGGCTCAGGCTCGCTTGATGTGACTCTGAATCTTGTAGATGACCATCATTTCCCCCCCTGTCAGATACAAGGTGAGAGGATGGAGAAAAATCAACTGCAAGACTGTTCAGTATTCTGGAACAAGTTCTGACATGTGTTTGGAATATCTTCTTGGCTATTGATGCCCATTTCCAAGAAGCGATCCATCCAAGATGAATCTTTGTTCTTGTAGGACGTTTGTTTCTGAAGCATCTGTGTGAAGAATGTCTGGTTTTATGACAGTGCTTACATGGATGAAGATAAAAACAGTGATCTTTCAAATGGCCAGCCCGGTCACAGTGTTGGCATTTCACAATCTGTTGTTGTTGTTGTTGTGGAAGAGGGGCAGAGTCTAGAACAGCAGAAGTTGAACTATCATGAGGAGTAGGTGAACTGTCATGAATGAATCCAGCACTCTGAAACTGAATGGGCTTTGAGTAGTCTAGAATATGAAAGGACAAGTCCTTGTCATATCAAAGACCAGTTCTGTGCTTGTTGTGGACAAGCTGTTCCCAAGGTCTGATGATGGGCTTGGGAAGTGCAGACCGAGTTTCTGCATCTGCATGTACAATTAATGCTTTATTGGGCACTGGATCTTAATGAACTTCAACAATATTGTCTCGCTGTTTATGGGAGTCTGTTTTAATCTTCTGAACAGAAATAGATTCAGAATGATGACTCCACTATTGTAATTCTTCCTGCTGTAGCTGAGATTCAAGATGCAAAAAATCAATCTTTTCCTATGCATTTTGTAGACATGTCTGAATTTATGAGAGAGATCCTATGTTGATTTGTAATGTGTCATCAACAGTAGATTGTATAAAAGTTTTCATGAACTCTAATACTTCACTGATTCTGTCCATTTTTCTTCAATGTCAGATTTACACCTTAAAAACTGATCACAATTATTACTTAATGCATAAAAGTAATATCCACTCATAGTACATAGCAATATCTTGTATAAATGTGCAACAAATGAATCAGGGAACCAATGCATATCTATATATATATATATATATATATATATATATAATATATATATATATATATATGTAGACAAAAACTATAATGGGTTTTAAATACAATGCCACAATTGGGGCAGTAGCAACTGCAAACTTGCTTGGATCCTTCAAGTACTCCTTCACTTTCAAATCAGCATCAGCAACAAGTTCCCAGAATCCAGGTTCTTTAAAACGGACTATTAGTTACCAAAATTGGTGCAGGGCCAACCCTGCTATTAGCCAGAATCTTTATCACACGCATATAAACATGCATCTCAGCTTTTTACCCAAATCAAAACCCTCAATAGCTGGCACTTTCACAACTGTACCATTTTCATGCGGAAGCTTATCTTTCGTGTGGTTCAAAATCATTCACCATTGATTTCATACTTTCATTAAAAGCCATCATATATGGAATTATCTCAATTCCAATATCTACTCATCAGCAGGAAAATTCATAACTTCTTAATCCCAATGACTCAAATCATTCAAATGCTCATCAACCCAATAAACATCATTCATATATGACCAAAATTCAATGAAACAATGTGCCCATGTTTTAATATTCAATTTAACATTATTTTAATCAATGAAAGGCTTGGACTTGTCCTTACTCAATGCGCCTTTAAAGGTCGAACTTTGGCAACACATATTAGATCTTATACATTCCAATGTCTCATAACCAAATAGTTCCAATAACTCTTATTCACCTATGCATTTTAAATAGAACCAATCTGATTCTCTCCAACAATAGACATTAAAGTATGTAGATCTCCCCAGTCACGAGCATAGAAGTGAACATCAGGTGATAAACTAGTAGTCCGTGTAGGAGTTACATGAACATCACAATGACGACCCAGTCGCTCACGAGAATTTTGAAGGTTCACATATACATTTGGTATAGTGAGACAACGTAAAACTTCAGCATTGAAATCTTGAAAATGTACAGTTGAAGCACCCTTCAAACATGCAAAAAGCACAGAACCCTCATATCTTTCAAATCTGGAGTTCGAATCCCACAGCTTGTTAAAATGTTTTTGGTTCGTATATTATACCTAAGGAATACCTCTCATATAACAGAATCCCGGGAACCCAATATGCCAAAGCCTGATTTATAGGCGTAGAGCCCAACGGAAACTCTGTTCCACAAGATTCCACGAATGTGCCCACACAGCAAATTTTAGGAATTGAAATCAATTAATTTCAATGTCTTTTCAGTGACTTCACTTGGCTTTGTTGCTTTTGGTCAAACCAACTACTCGGCACAAGGAAGGAGGACTCACTTTATCTCTCAAGCACTAACCCAGAGATCGAGTTCTCCAAACCATCTATGCATTTCAAGAATATCTACACATTTCAAGAGCATGAGGTTAGAACCCATGCGACAATCAATGATCTCCCAGCAACCACAACAAACACTATATACAAAGTGTATTAAAGTCATATAAACACAATTGATATACTATTGATCATTGGAAGGCAAGAACAGAGTTCTGCTGCGCTAAATATCTTCACCAAACAGAATGCTTTAAGAGTATCAAATGCTATTCATAAAAAGTGAATAGAATTTCGCTTCAGGTAGCATTCACCGTGTCTCAAAATTAGTGTTCACAAAGCCAAAACCTGCAGGTCATATCAACAACATCGTTAAACAACGTTCAAATCTCCAAAACGTTCAACACACAACCACAATTTTCAATTTAATCGTGGAGTATTCAAACAATTTTAATATTATTGTATTATTCAGACCTCGAGCAAGGCAAAAGGAGAAGAATCAATTTGGAATGTGATACCAAACTTTGGAATAGAACGGGTCTTGATTTGCCAGAGAGCACTTCCGCTACCCCACAGCCAGCACCATGCTTCTGCTTCGCCAGAGAAGTGTCCACAAAATGCGAGGGAGTCGTTGGATTTGGCATTTTTGATTTCAAATTTTCTACAGACGGGTCTCGACCGTCACACCCTCTCTGTTCTCATCGCCCTTTGCGAACATGACATTAATCCTGAGGCTCTCACTGCTGTTGTCAAAGAACTCTGGAGAGAAGCTGTCGCCCTCCACCAAAACCAAGACCAATTTTAAGGGAGTCTAGCTTGTGGAGGCACGAGCTCACTAGAATTCAGGCATAGTTGCCATGTCAGAGACGTTTATGAATCAGTCAGTGAACTGAACAGTCAGATAGGACAGAGTAATCAGGTGAATGCAATTCATGCAATGGAGGCACATATGCAATAACGCTCCCTTTTTTTTGTTTATAAAGCATTTAGGCAGAGGGACCAGAGAGCATAGAGAGGTCAATTATGCATAGAATAATAGCAGAGAATAATAAAGAATCACATGTGAATAATAGACAAAGAGGAGTGTTTTGTATGCAGGTGGAGCAACTATAGGAGCAACGTTCAGGCCAGTGGAAGCATCGGAGCGTGAGGTATCTCAGAATTTTCTATTTGGGGAATTTTGCGCAGAGAATGTAGCTAAAATATGGCTGATAAAACATTCAATGAAATGCAGAACTGACTGGCACAGAAAAGCCATAAAACAAATGGCTCAAAATAATTATGCAGGGAGGAATACGCCTGCTCTGATACCATGTTAGACACACATGGGAGCAAGAACAATATGAATGATAAATCATGAGAGTACAATTTTTATTAACAAGAGATATACATTTATAGTACATTGTTGTGACCGTTGGGTTCCACATCCCAAGGTCTCTTGGACTACTTTGTCTATTCGGCTTCCACACTAACCCATTGAGGATTAGGTGTCCAACATATATATATATATATATATATATATATATATATATATATATATAAACGTATTATGAATGGCAATGGAGAAATTGGTGAACTTGGACTCATATGGAATGAGGATTTGGAAAAATTAGACATCATCATTTTTTTCCTCTGCATTAGTGCCAAAGAAACTATCAATATGTGTTTTCATTTTTTAAAATTTTGTGAAGCACATAAGCTTACTTCAAACACACTTTTGAAGGGTTTTTTCAAGTAAATGGTGTGCCTAGTATATATTGTTGCACCATTTTATTTTATTTTTAATTGGAAAAATGGTGGGTTGGATTATGATGTCCAATAAGAAAAAACCTACACTAAAACATTAATAAATGGAAAACTTTGTAGGTTTTCACTTCTTCTTTAAATCCACTAAAAACTATTATTACAATGTGTGTAGAAAATCCTTGTAGATTCAAACTGCTAATTGTAATGTGCTAAAACAATAGACTTGAATCTACGCTACTCAACAGTGGGAACAATTAAACAATCGTGAAATCACGAAGCATACAAGAGAAATAATTAAATCAACACATTACATAATGATTTCATGGGGAAAGCTACATCAAAAAACCCTACTATATGTATATTTCATTAGTCAGAAAATATGAGAAGATTACAATGCTTTTCTCAACCCTGAGCAACCTCTACACTATCTCTATCTATCTCACTTCTTCCTAGACAAGGCCAAACTATTACTTAACCAATTTTCTTCTTTCGCAAATCCCTATTTCCTTGCGTTTTTTCCTTGGGAATTATCCCCCTATTAATTAGGGAAATTCCTCAATATGAATTGCACAATCCTCATAGGCCTTCCTTTGATCGCATGAACCACATGTACAATTCAGATGATTATAAAACTGATCGTACACTGTCCCTGAAATCTAATCTCAACTGGGTAACTCTCATATATGAAATGCATGAGTTATTTATGAGTGAATGTTTAGTTTACATGTTGATCACTATAGGCAACACCACACTACTAGACCCCCCAATAGTTCATCCAACAATTAGAACTACTTTAACTGAATTTAAGTCAGTGAAACGAAATTAATTAATTATAGCTCAAAATAAACTCAATCAGGGCTCCTATAATGTAGGAGACACTCTATATGACTCAATTTAGACCCTCAAATCGAATTAACCAAGCCAACTAAGTCAAATTAACTTAGTTAACTAATAAAATTTGTCATGACATGTGGAACTACAATTTTATTCCCAATTTAATTCAAGGACAAAATTAAATTATGATTTTCTTGTTGCATTTTCAACAATCCCTCTCAACAAGAAAGGGACTATCTTCTACCTCAATCCTACCTCTGTGAAACTCAAATTTTCATCTTGACAATGCCTTTATCAACTTATCTACATCTTGTTCCTTTGTAGGAATGTACTCCAACAACATGATTCTCCTTTGCACACAATCTCGTAGATGGTGATACAAGATGTCGATATGCTTGGACCGATCATGAAAAACTAGATTTTCAGAGAGTTTGATACAACTCTGATTGTCACAGTAAAACACTATAGGATCCATCTATGAACCAAATAACCCAACAAGGATATTCCTCATCTAGATAGCCTCACAAGTTGCTTGACTAGAAACCATGTACTCTACTTCTGCCGAACCGAGTGCAACTAATATCTACTTTTTGTTGTACTAAGAAATTATTGTTGACCCAATATTGAAGATTCCTCCTGATGTGGTCTTCTTGTCGGATGGAATCCCTGCCCAATTTGCAACTGTGAATCCTTGCAGCTTCACTCCCTCTATTCGTCTGTACCAAAGATCACACCGAGTGGTGCCTCTGAGGTATCTCAACACATGTTTAGCTACCTTCCACTAAAGTTTGGTTGGCTTAATCATTGCTTGACTAAGTTGGTTAACAGCAAAACATATGTTTAGTCATGTGTTCACCAAATAAATAAGTGAACCCACAAATTGCCTATAAATAGTAGCTGCCACTACTTCACCTTAAGTAGCATATTTCTTCCTCCATTTTCCAGCTAGAGGAGTCTCCATGGGTTTGCTCCTCTCCATGTGGAACTTCTTGAGTATCTCGTTGGCATACTTTGCCTGAGAGACAAACAATTCCTCATCTCCTTACCATGCTTCCATACCAAGGAAATAATGCATGATCCCTAGGTCCTTCATCTTGAATTCTCTTGCAAGATCATATTTGTAATATTTTACCAGCTTCTCATCACTTGTTGGAATTAAATCATCGAAAAATAATACTATAATCAACAATTTACCTTCAACCACAATATAGTAAAGGTTTATATCTGCTTCACTTTTAGTGAATCCCAAACTCAAGAAATAGATGTCAATCCTGGTGTACCAAGCACAGGGTGCTTGTTTCAATCGATACAGTGCTCGCTTGAGTAACTACACATGTGACTCATTGTTGAAGGTTGTAAATCCTTTCAGCTGCTCAATATACACCTCTTCCTTAATCACATCATTAAGGAACGTTGTATTCACATCCATCTGATGTATTTGCCATCCCATCTGTGTTGAAAGTGATAGAATAGATCTGATTGAAGAGTACCTTGCTACTGGAGCAAAGGTATCCTCATAATCAATTCCCTCCATCTGAGAGAACCCTCTAGCCACAAATATGGCCTTGTGTTTATCCACACTCCCATTTGCTGCGTGCTTTACCTTATAAAGCCATCTGGAACTCACCACTAACTTTTCTGGTGGTCTTAGAACCACTTCCGAAACAAGCTTTCTGATAATGGAGTCATACTCCTCAACCATGGCATCAACCCATACTAGTTTTTGCACATATTCCTCTAATGAGGATGGTACAATCTCTACACTCTCGCTCATCGGAGCCATGTATACAGTGTATCGATCTGGCGAACTCCTCTGCTTGCATTGTGATGTGGGTGCTCCCACATCCTCTCTAGCATCATGCATCCATTTGTCTGCCTCTCTAGTGCACTTCCTTCCATATTTGGAAGTCTCTGCATGAGTGGGTGCTTCCACTCTCTGCTCCTCTACATCTGTCTACTCCACATCATCCTGAGGTTCTTCTTTTGGAGCTAAAATCTCCACATCTTCATGTCACTGAAGCTCCATCTTAAGGGAACATATCATGTCTTTCTCTTCATTGAACTTCACATCTCTATGAACCACTGTCATCCTGTGAGATGGCAGGTATACCCAATAGTTGTGAGGTGTATTAGTGTAACCCAAAAATATGTCGAATTCAGCTGTTGGTTCTAACTTTTTCCTTACATCCTTGGTAACATGATAGTAGACTGATGAACCAAAGATCTTGAAGTGTGCAATGTATGGTTTCTTACCTGAAAAAGTTTATTCTGGTGTACTCATATTGAGAATTTGATGAGGACTCTTCTTCTTCACATATACAGCTATGTTGCATGATTCAACCCACAAGTGCAATAGTAGGCCCTGATCATGTAACATTGCCCATGCATCTCCCATAATACTTTTGTTCTTCCCATTAGACACCCCATTCTGTTATGGGTTATGGGGAGCTATTAACTCCCATCGAATGCCTTTTGATGTGAAGAATTTCTTGAATTCATTCCACACACATTCTCCACCATTATCACTCATAAGAGCTGTTGAAGAGGTAAATCCCCTCTACGGATAGAGACGATCCCTACTAGCCCAGAACGGGTCTAGCAACAATCAAACAATGCTATCACACAAGTCCCTAATTGCAAATAAAAGGTAGGTGATGAAGACCTACTTGGATTCCAATGCTTTCGTTCGTAGAAGAGACGTCGCCCGCGCTCCTTTGCTTTGGCCGGTCACAATCCTCCACTATTTCCGTGAATGGACACCTGCACACAAAGAGAACAACACAAACACAAGCGTGAAATCTAATAAATGTAATTATACATCAATCAGGAAGGACATAACTCAACATCAATCATTACAACAATGAGAGTGGAACCATAATGATAGTCATCTATTATTAATAATCAACAAAGGAGAATACAACCAGCGTCCTGACGTCAAGTCCTCCTTTGGCTGGGTGCTCAGCTACACAAGTCTTGTGAAGCTTGAAGGGATGAGGGTCAAGCCTCTCTCTCTTTGGTGACAAGATCTCCTTACTTAGGTTAAGCCTTATGGATACAAAGAAGGCTCTTGCAACTCTAATCTCTTGATATCTTCCTTTCAGCACCAGTACTATTACTATTACCACTATTACTAGCTTGCTCAAGGCATGGAGACAAGTTTTTATAGATGAAAAGGAAGGGATAAGATCAATCACAACAATAATGGATTTGGCTTCATCACTTGGAAACTTCTATGGAATGGTGGCAAACTACTTCCCATTCAAGGAGATTCGAAGCCAAACCATCTTCACCTAACATAGATCCAATTGGTGAATGAGTTGGATAGAACTTTCAGAGGTTGATTGGTTAAAAAATTTTCCCAAATAGGTTGGCGTGATTGCGACTCTAGGACAGAGTGCTAATAGCGCGCCCCTTTTATAGGATTTTCCCCATTGGTTCGGGAAGAACACAGTGGCCCAGTGCTAATGTAAAAAGGGCTATTTTTAAGGGCAAGCTGCAGGAGATGTCTTCAGGGCATATGAAGCTTATGTTTAGATGGAAATGATGCAAGTGGTTTCAAGTCTTGTCACTTCTCACAAGTCCCGGAATGTGTCCTCTAAGGTGCAGGAGAGGGGTAACAGGGACGGTGACAAATGGTGACAAATTACTGTGTAACAGATGCCCCCTAAAGCATGAGGGCCGAGAGAGAGAGGGTGAAATGCTTTTACTAGGAACTTTGTGACTGAAAACATGGCCGCGGGAGAACCTGCATAAAGAAGTACAACTGATATCTCAAGTACTGATATATGTGGTAGTGTGCAGCCATCCTTAACTGAGTATATTAAAAACTGGATCCAGGATGACGCAGCCCTCCGATGAGGATCAATGATGGACTTCAGATATGGTCGCAGCATCCAATAAATTAGTCATGTAGTGATTTACAATAATCCACAAAGCACCGGATTTCTTATGCACCAATCTGGGGTCTTTGCACTCCAACTCGACCCGAACACAGTACAAGTTCAAGCATTTGAATTACAGGGTCGAGGTGAACATGCATGACATCGTCTGTTACAGTCAATGATGAAAACTGTTAATGCGAGAGGTACCACCAATATGACGATGGTCCTCAAGGTACTATTGGTACAATCCACAGCATGCGAATCAATAGCCGGTGCCGGAACACCCGTAGATCATCCGATCGAGGCCAATGATGAAAACCTCGGTCAACACGAAGAACTGCCATTGAGGCATGCAGGCTCCAAGGTACCTGAAGGGAGTCTCTAGGTCATCTTCCTCGATAATGAGCTGAAGTCGACAGGAAGTGATCTTGATCGAAGGTGGGCCATAATGTTTCCCACATCATCGACATGAGACAGAGAAGGACAACATGTTTTGTGTGAGATATTGGAGGGAGGTTGAGTATTCTGTAGAGGTCAACTTCTCTTGAACATATCGGCGGCACAACAGCAAATTTGGCAGCATTTGATGTCAAATGATCAGGGGTCATGATGACAAGACGATGAGCAGATGAATGGTCAAATAGGATAACCCAAACCCATGGAGGCAAGTGTGAAACGAGATGAGATGTCCCCACCCAGACACGAATGCAGATAAGTACCATGTTCAAGAGCGACATACTACCGACGAAGACGATTATGATTCCTTTATTCCCCCACCATTTCTAGTGAGTACCCCGATTATTTTTGGATGGCAAGCTTGACGGGGATATAAAATGCTTGAACGGTGTCATTACGACAAAACCCGATGTCATTAAAGTTTTAATGAGTCTGACAAAGGAAAAACTCGACGTCTTTTCATGTTTAGAGAGTTTGCAAAGACAACAATAAGAAAACTCTAGGGGTGTCCTTTTTCGTAAAGTTGTGTCTCTCGAGCCCAAAAAAGTATAAAACTATGCTCGAAAGAACCGGCCGGCCATTACAACTGAGGAGTACTTTTCGTGAGTAGTGACACCGACCCGAAAAAGTAAAAAAGTGATTGATATCACGTCGTTTCGTCACCATTAACGAATCTGAAACGACAAAGGATTGACGATCTTTTCATTTTTTATACGGTCGGAAAAGAGTTTAAAGACGACCGCCTCTTATTTTACTTTTAACGAGTCAAGAGGAACAACCCGACAATCTTTTCATGTTTAGCGAGTCAGAAAAGAGTTGAAAGATGACTCCATAGTGACTTTTTCGTGTATTTACCGAGTCCGAAAAAGTATAAAATACAACTCGTTTCACCATCGAAGCTGCGTGAAAGACCTGTCACTGCACAAGAAGCAAGCATAAAATCTATTTTTGACCAAAAATATATTAAAATATTCAAAAATAACCTTTCTAAACCCAAAAATGAGTCAAAAAGTCTATAAATATGGTGAAAATGTAAAAAATAGAATTACTTTTACTTTTTACCTCTTGAAGAGTGGGAGTGGTCTGTTTGGAGAGCGAACTTTAGGCGGTGAATACAGCCAATCCGTGCAACCATTCGCGATTTCGCCGGCTCCAGGTAAGAGGTGCTTCCTTAGCTCCATTTCCATACCATTTTTCATGCATTTTATCCTTGATTGAGCCTCTGCAAGGAGGATTTCAAAATTTAGGGTTTCACCCCATTGGCGTGGGTATCCGGCACGGATCCGCGCTAATGGGGTAATAGGCCTAATGATGGCTTATTTATCCTTGTGGGTGCAGGAAACAAGCCAAAATGGTAGTGGAATGGAAAGAACGAGAACATGATGCCATGGACGCCTTGGCCATTGAGGATGCGGGGTGTATGAATGCTTTGAGGGACTGTGGCCTCAAAAAGTTCTTCCTTACATCATATATGCGATCCCAACCTGAATTGCTACAGTTCATAATTGATGCTTGGGACGTGGATGACCAAGTATTTCGTCTACGGGGCCAGACCTTAGAGCTAGAGGTATCTGATGTATACTTCATTACTGGGCTGTCACGGAGAGGGGCAATTCCCATTTTGACTGGTAATAGACCTTCTGGAGAGAAGGTAGGCGAGGTAAAGGCCCGAGTGTGTACGGAAGCACAATTCGGGAGGAACAGTGCCAAGGTGGCTATCAACACCATCCAGGACTTGACACTCAAAGCGATTTTATTCACCATCAGACGTGGAACTGGGGTACAAGCGCCCCATGAGGCGAGCAAGAACCATCTGATACTCGCGACAGAATGCCTCAGCCCCACCATCTTTGATTGGGCTATAGCTGTGACTACTAATATCAAAAGGCAGCTCACAAATTGTAAGCGTGTAGGGGTGAAACAGTTCGCGTATGGCTCGATCATGGTGTTGTTCTTCTTGGAGCAATTACCACTTTTCCAGATTCAGGGAGCTGTAGTGGCTGATCCATTGCCATGAGAGCCTAGGATGGCTCGCTGGGCAGCATTGATGCCCAGAGGAGGAGGGGGCCAGGAGATGTCATGGCGGCCCGAATTCTTCATATGGCTTCGGCGACAGCTGATCGTGGTGGAGGATTGGCCGTACGTGGGGACCGATTTCATGGGGGACCCAAACCTTCCACTACCAGAGGGAGAGGAATGGGAAGAGGAGTTAGGTATGAACTCCTTGTTTTTGATTTTTTGTGTATTTTCATTTTTTTTCTTTTTAATAAATGCCTATTCGGATAACGGTTGTATCTATATGCAGATGTTGGCCCAGAGCAACCAGCCGGCCTATCTCCTATAGCGCGGAGGGGCCAACCCATAGCTGACCCTTAGGCAGGGGATACCGTGGGGGAAGAGCTGATACAGAATCTCGAGGGACTAACCCAAGGGATTCCGAGTTATGCCAGATTTGCGGACGTGCCTTTCGCATATCAGAGGCACACAGTGGGGGTGCCGACTCGCGTCCATCACTTGTTGAGATGATTGGTGCACGCGGTGACGTGCTATCATGAGCACCACCGCGATTAGACTCCTAGGCTTTATTTTCTGCATATTTTTTGAGAGACATGTGTCTCAGATGTACGGAGAACACAGACTCTATCTAGACATGTACACTTATTTTTTTGAGCACCTCAGTGTGGCCACACGATATATATATATTATATATATATATATATATTATAATATATATTATATAATTATATATTATATATCTATAATAATATATTATATATATATATTTAATATTATATATATATATATATATATATATATTTATATATTATATATATTATTATATATATACATGTTGTTATGGTTTATTGTATTTTATGCTTCTTGTATTATGTTTGATTCACATATTATGCAAATGTCTGTCCAATACATAATTAGCTAATGCATCGGTTATTGTATTAAGTCATCTTGGAATATGTTGATAAGTAATGAAATCAATATCTCTTTCCAATAACTTAACACATAAATACAACCTTAAAATGCAATGATCTCTGATGGAATAATGCCCGTTGAGTTTGTGGACTACAAGTTGAAAGTCCAAGTTTACAACCAATGTGCGAATGCCGAGGTTAATCGCCTCAGCTAATAATTCGATCACAACACTATATTCGGCGACATTGTTCATCGTACAACCCAGACACACCCCTTGAATATCTACTAACTCACCATGAGGATCGTAGATCACCCATGCCGCAAATGACAAGTTGCGGGTACTGCGGGAAGCACCATCAGCGAAAACAACGTAAGGCGATCCAGACATCTGTTCAAGAAGCAAAAGACACAATAAGTGGCAATCATGCCGACACCCTGAGATAAAAACTAAACAAACACGCACACATAACACACTGCTGAAAGCATATGTATGTACAAAAATAAAGCGCGCGCATGATACTTGGTTCAAGTCAAGCCCCTTTCGGGACTTTGCCTTATCGCACTGTTGCATAACTGGCCTAGATAATGTAGGCATCGCTCGACCTGTTGTATAAAATGATCAACGGCACTGATGATCTTCCCATGCCCCCCAGCCGAGCGAGGTTTACAAGCTAGAGGATCAATGCCCTCTTGTGCAGAGGGACCGAGGGTCGCAACAGTGTGAAATGAGGGATCAGAACGAGTCGAAACCAAACCGAGCGAAGCAAGGTTCGGAGGTGGGAGTGAGAAGACACCCATGAGGGCGGGATCTTTGAAGAGCCCGACTCCCACACTCTCAAAAGGAACAGAGGTATGTTCAACGAAAGGTACATTTCCCTCAGAAGAGGAAGCGAAGAAGGAGATCTGGTCTACTGTGACAATTTTCCCTTGGTGAGGGAAACAGATGACACGGAAGAGGGATGAAGCCATGGCACGCATGGCATACGTCCAAATCTGGCCCAGAAGGAGGTTGTATGTGATATTCGCATCAACGACCTCAACTTCTACTTCAACGGTTTTTCCTTCTAAAGTGATTGGCAATCGTTGAAGAATACCATAAGGACGGGATTCTCTCCCATCGAAAGCTTCCAAAGTCATAGGAGACTGGCTCAGAGTCGGAGACCCGATCGTTTTCCAACAAGCAATAGACATAATTCAAGTCGATGCGCCCTCATCAATAACTGTACGATGAATCGTTTTTGAGTTGATGATGACTTGGATAAGAAAAGAGATCTGATGAGGTAGCCTAGGGACATGGCTCTCGAGATCGAAGGTAATCAGATCCGAATCTGCCGGGTCGATGCCACCGATGGCCGATAGCAGGGACTTCCTTTGGGGGAGGCAGCTCTGGAGAACTTCTAAGGCGGGCATAGCCGACGGAGCCTGTGCTAAGTCCTCTACGATGCTATAGTGCTGAGCAGCACGAGCATTCGGGTTGTAAGATGATCTCCTGAGTACTCCTTTAGGAGGGGGTCGAATGGTCGTCTCAGTACTTGGTCTCTCAATATGGAGTGGAACAGAGCTGGACCAAGGAGCACTTGAGGGAACCTCGGGCTCCTTCCCGGCGGACGACGGATACTCCTTTGCTCGAGTCATTACATGAACGGGAATAGATCCTGCCATGAAGACTTGGGAACCAAAGGGAGAAGAAGACGGATCAACCACCATTTGAGTCTGCTGAGAGGGAAAAGGTTCTTTAAGAACCGCAGGAACCCCAGGAGCGCCTTTCAACAAACGACTAACTTCGGATTGCCTTGGGCAGTCCTTAGTGTAGTGATCCTCCTCACAAATGAGACAAGGATATTTGGGTTTGCGCTTAGCTCCTTCCTCGGCTGGAGGTTTGGAGGATTCTTGTTTAGGGTGTTCAGATTTATTTTTCCCTTTTCCCTTTTTCTTTCCTTTTGAGGCCTTACCCGTCGTGGTGGACTGGACGGCGTTGACCTTGGAAGTAGTACCAGAATTTGAACCACCCTGAGAAGTGTTTTCGTTAGAAGCACCTGACTTTTTCTTCCCAGGGTTTGAAGAATATTTTTTAGAGGCCGGGTTCACAGAGCCAATAACTCCATCGACAGATGGCTTCGGCAGAGCCTCGGATGTATCGGGTCTCGGGGCGTCTGGAAAATACTCATACAAGGTACCTGACTGAGAGTAAACTAAGTCCAGGTACTGAGCACGCGCGATTGCTTGCTCTTCAGTCACGCAGCTTCCCATAGCAATGTCCCGTGCAATATTAGGGACAAAGGAAGTCGTGAACCAATCGATGAGGAGTTGATCATGAATCCAAAACTTGATCAACTGGCGACGCCTGCTCCATTCATGTATATGATCAGAGATGTGCGTAGTTGTGTCCTGCTTAAGAGACGTAAGGAGGTGGGTCCTTGTCTCGTACCGATTGGGTAACTGAAAGTGAGTAAGGAATGCCATAGCCAATGAATTAAAATCCTGAAATGACGCGCGGGTCAATTCAATATACCATTTAGCAGTAGAACCGGTGAGAGTCCTTTGGAAGAGGCGAAGTCGAATCGAATCATCAAGCCATGAATTAGATGAACATCATAAGTGATACATCATTACATGGGTTTGAGGGTCCTCTCCGGCTTTGCCGTCAAATTTGGGACAGTCGCCAGGTATTTTAGTTGGAACTGGTGGCCATTGTGGATTATGAAAAATGGGATCATTTGTTAATTTCGACACATCGGGCAGTTCCAACGTCACTAGAAATGGTAGCTACGGGTTGAAGGACATATGTGGATATGAGGTAGGGCCAAAATTCCATCCAGTTGCTGGTTTCCCCCACTGACCTTGTCTAGATGGACCAGGTCCAAAAGGACCCTGTCCATAAGAATTTTGTCCATAAGGGTTATATCCGGAACCGGATGGTTGATACTGGTTCTGTCCCCCAACGCCCCATTGATTACCATACTGCTCTGCAGGTTGTTGATAATTTTGATAAGGGTTGGCCTGCGGCTGTTGGTAATTTTGATACGGGGTATATTGATTTTTCCCCTAGGGTTGCTGGTATCCATATGGTTGTTGTGCTCCATATTGAGCCTCGGAACCAGGCGGCATCTGATGAGAAGGTTGGGATTAGTACCCACCTGAATAAGAAGGTTGGGATTGGTACCCACCTTGTGACTGGAGACCAGCTTGATTCTAGGGTTGGTAACCGAGTTGAGGCTGTGAAGTAAGAACCATCTGCATGCCTGGTTGAGCCGCCCCAGAGAGATATCCTTGTGAAGGTTGGGCCATCTGGCCGGAAGGTTGTCCTGGTTGGATCTAAGACGGACCCATTTTCCCAGAAGGTTGAGCTTGCTGAGCGATGGGCTGTCCTTGCACAACCGAAGGTTGTCCTTGTAGACCAGATGGTTGATTAGGCTGAGAAATGGGCTGGCCTTGCTGTGCATAAGGCTGGCCACCTTGCCCAGAAGGGTAGCCTTGTTGGTTTCCAGGTTGACCTTGCTGACCGTAAGGTTGTCCCGGGTTCCCATAGGGTTGCCCCGAAGGGTACCCCTACTGGGGCCCAGGTTGTCCTTGCTGAGCATAGGGTTGTCCCGAGTTTCCAGAAGGTTTCCCAAGATATGTATAAGATGGATGACTAGAGGCTAAAGGTTGTCCCTGATAGGGTTTTCCTTGCGAGCCTCCAGGTAGACCTGGATAGGTCTGGCCATAATACTGCTGCCCATGATTAGGCTGTGAGTAGGATGGTTGACCCTGGTAGGGTGGTCCTTGGGATGGCTGTCCTTGACCTGGATGGAACTGGCCACCACCATAACCGGTGGTACCCCACGCCACATTTAACGGAACTGAACCTTCAACATAGGGCTCAGTTGGCAAGGAGGTATACAAATAATGATTGACAGGATCATAATAGGGGCCTTGCCCGCCTGGGTTCTGGACATTATGCAAGTACTGGGAATATGCCCCCCCTGCCGAAATAGCATTAGAAAAGGGCGGGGCACCACTTGCGGGATGGACAACTCTAACAGTATGTGCCAATGGACCACTATGTACTGGGCCTCGAGATGGGCCGGCAACAGAAGTCACAGCAGAAGATGATGTAACGGCATTAGCAACTGGAGTTGATGACGTGACACAAACGGTCGGATTGGTTGGAACTGATGTAATAGTAGTATGGTGAACTTGGGAAACAAAGGGTCGCATAGTAGTGACAATGTTGTGATCCCACATAGAAGAGGAAGTCGCAGAGCTCATAACATCCCTTAGAGATCTATAGCGCGCCGGCACTATGACACCGAGAGGTGTAACAGTGTAGGGCGTAGAGATAACTGGGGATGTAGCCGGAATGGGAGTATCAATACTCGACATAACGGGCGTTCCACTCGATACAGGAGATGTATCCTCCATGTTGGAAGAAGCCATCGGAGATGAAACACCAACAGGAGTAGTGGGAAAATCCTCTTGAGAAGGCTCCCAAATAGGGTTCCAGAACAAGTCGTAAAGCTTGTCCTCTGGAGCACGAGAGCTCAACTGTTGGACACTCGGAACAATAGGGAGAGTGTCACCACAAACCGGTGTCTCAAGGGCAGTATAAGAAGGAGACCCTTGGTCACTTGGGATGGGAGACGGGATCGATGGATCCGCCAGGATGATCAAACAAAGACCCTAGACAAGCTAATGATAAGAGACCCTACTCAAAACTAAACGCAAACAAGATCTAACAAGGTGAATGTAATCGTGGCCGAATAAATTTTTATGACATTAGGACACAACTTGACCTTTTCATGTTTTAAGAGTCGAGAAAAGGACAAAAGATGAATCTAGTCGCCTTCGAATATTTAATGAGCCCGAAGTGACAAATGCT
>APFE030986752.1:47877-67758 GCA_000404065.3 Pinus taeda
GTTCGGTGCGTTACGGCTTGTAAGGCGGCAGACACGGCTTCCTATGGATCAAGGATGAAAACCTAGTGGAGTCTCCCCATATATACGCGACGGTACGTGGGAGCCCAATTCCGTATTAGACCACAATCGAATCACACAAGGAGGAATCACCCAACCTTAATGCGAGAGCAAAAGTGACTAGGTTTAACGACGCCGGAGCACGTCTGTAGCCTAGACCTCTAGAATGTGAGCGCTATGTTCCAATGCGTTTTTAAGTTTATTCGGTTTATTTTATGGTTGATCTTTAGTTAAGTTTTGATTTCAAGTCCTATCGTATGTGATCTTTCACAATTGCCTAGATGCAAGCTATATGCCAAAGAATACCATTTCGTTCGATGAATACTAACTATGAGAGGGTTAAGAATTTTCAATCAAACAAAATGAGCACAATCAATCAAACACACTAATGCAGCTAATGGCGAATAAAAATTTTTTCTTTCAAGAATACAAATCAACGAAAAGTTCTATTCCATTAACTATCGAACGCAAAAGAGATTTGTTTGATTTCTTTTTCAAAGGCACAATGCACTAGAATGAATTTTGAAAGACAATAACACTGAGTAAAAGAGACAAATTCACTCAATGAGAACACAATGAAATCCCAAGACACCAAAGCAGTTCTTCAAACCAAAAGAAAAACAAAGGCTTGTACGAGCTATGTGATCTAAGCTCAAACAAAGCTAGAATGAAATCCAAGCAAGAAAGAAGCTAGTCACTCAGAAATCAACCAAAAACACTTCAACAATCACTGAACAAGTGCAAAAAGCAATCGCAAAGTCGACTGGACAATCAAGAAATCCAAAACTCCTACGGAAGTCTCGACACACACGGCCACTAGATGTCCTAGGGTTAAGGTGTGAAATCGGTAGAAAGAAGCAAACACCCGAAGGATGGAGGTTAAGAACCAGTCAGACCAGGATCAAACACACTCCAGCAATTGAAAAAGATGTGGCAAGATACAAATCCAAGCTCAGAAGGGAGGCAAACAAGCGAACTTAAAAAGATAAGAGGCCTGGCACGACTGTTAGGCTGTAACTCGTGCTATACAGGGATTGGCGCGGGTTGTCAGTTAGCAACAAGGGCCACTAGTGCGACTGTCAAAGCAAAAACCACGCTAATAAACTAAAACAAGCGGTTCAAAGCTTGGTTTACAGTATCTAGGTAAGTCAGGAAGCAAGAGGCAGCAAGGAATTCAATCCAAAAAGATATCCAAGCAAGCAAACAAGAGAAAACCAAAGAGGCAAGACAAACTCCAAATTGTTCAGTCCGTAAACCAAACCAGAGATTGACTGAAGCGGCTTTGATCTACTTCACTAATGCAAATCAATAGTGTTTCGAAGGCTATCTGGCCATGCTTCAGACTCCGTCTAAAGTTTACAAATCGAACAACAAGCTAAACTCCCCAGCGGAGTCGCCAAATTGTTGGAGAGGTAAATCCCCTCTACGGATAGAGGCGATCCCTACTAGCCCAGAACGGGTCTAGCAACAATCAAACAATGCTATCACGCAAGTCCCTAAATTGCAAATAAAAGGTAGGTGATGAATACCTACTTGGATTCCAACGCTTTTGTTCGTAGAAGAGACGTCGCCCGCGCTCCTTTGCTTTGGCCAGTCACAATCCTCCACTATTTCCGTGAATGGACACCTGCACACAAAGAGAACAACACAAACACAAGCATGAAATCTAATAAATGCAATTATACATCAGTCAGGAAGGACATAACTCAACATCAATCAACACAACAATGAGAGTGGAACCATAATGATAGTCATCTATTATTAATAATCAACAAAGGAGAATACAACCAGCGCCCTGACGTCAAGTCCTCCTTTGGCTGGGTGCTCAGCTACACAAGTCTTGCAAAGCTTGAAGGGATGAGGGTCAAGCCTCTCTCTCTTTGGTGACAAGATCTCCTTACTTAGGTTAATCCTTATGGATACAAAGAAGGCTCTTGCAACTCTAATCTCTTGATATCTTCCTTTCAGCACCAGTACTATTACTATTACCACTATTACTAGCTTGCTCAAGGCATGGAGACAAGCTTTTTATAGATGAAAAGGAGGGATAAGATCAAATCACAACAATAATGGATTTGGCTTCATCACTTGGAAACTTCTATGGAATGGTGGCAAACTACTTCCCATTCAAGGAGATTCGAAGCCAATCCATCTTCACCTAACATAGATCCAGTTGGTGAATGAGTTGGATAGAAATTTCAGAGGTTGATTGGTTAAAAACTTTGCCCAAATAGGTTGGCGCGATTGCGACTCTGGGACAGAGCGCTAATAGCACGCCCCTTTTATAGGATTTTCCCCATTGGCGCGGGAAGAACACAGTGGCCTAGCGCTAATGTAAAAAGGGCTATTTTTAAGGGCAAGCTACAGGAGATGTCTTCAGGGCATATGAAGCTTATGTTCAGAGGGAAATGATGCAAGTGGTTTCAAGTCTTGTCACTTCTCACAAGTCCCGGAATGTTTCCTCCAAGGTGCAGGAGAGGGGTAACAGGGACGGTGACAAATGGTGACAAATTACTGTGTACAAGAGATTTAACTTTCATGTTAGTGTCTTTCTCAGCAAGTCCTTTAAATTCAAAAAAATTAGCGAACGTCTGATCTTTCTTCTACATGAAGAAAATATAGCACTTACAATAAAAATCATCTACAAATATTACATAATACATGTGCTTGGTCATGGAGGATGTCAAGAACTGTCCACACACCTCTGAGTGATCTCTTTCAAGGATCACTTGCTCTTAACTTTCCTTATCATGAAAGGTAGATTTTGTGTATTTTCCCAATGTACACCCTTTGCATGTGTCTCTCTGCTCTAGTGTACCCTTGGGAATCCCTATAGAATTTTTTTGCATGATCTTCGAATCTCTGTGGTGCAAGTGACTTAATCTTCTATGCCACAACTCACTGATGTCTCAACTCTGCACCTTCTCTACTTTTATGCTCAAAGTAGCATAGTCTTCTAAATCCAATTTTTAGAGGTTCTTCACGCAAACCCTGATCCGCTTCACTTTTCCTGAGGCTATGTGACGAAGGAAAGCCTTTCCTTTGCTAAATATCACATCATAGCCACAATCCTCCAACATGGTAACTAAAGCCAATGTCTTCTTCAAACTCGGAACATAGATGAAATATTTTAATGTGAGAGGAGAACCAAACTCCCTTTGAAAGGTAACAATGTTGATGCCAGATGTGCTACACCTCTCATTGTCT
Organism: Pinus taeda; assembly: GCA_000404065.3. Classification (NCBI taxonomy): domain Eukaryota; kingdom Viridiplantae; phylum Streptophyta; class Pinopsida; order Pinales; family Pinaceae; genus Pinus; species Pinus taeda. Next base: position 51,142 of record APFE030986752.1, read on the forward strand.
CCCAATTCGATGTGCATCTGGAGGTCCTTCTCCTTCAAGTCACTGAAGAATTATTTGTTGTCAGTCATATAGAATGAGGCTCCACTATCTAGATACTGCACACAACCCATCAATGATGTCACCATGCAAGAAATGAGGGTGAAATCCAACTCAAATTTTTAAGCAAGAACTTCACCTTCCGCTCCTCCCAAGGGCTTCTTCTCGGCCCTCTTGTGCGGACACTTCGTGTCATAGTGTCCCAGCTCATGACAGTGAAAACATTTAATCTTTGATGTGTCCTTCTTCTTGCTACCATGACTGACATATGATTTGGAATGGGATGACTTCCCTTTCCCTTTCTTTTCCTTGTTAGCTAAGGTACGGTTCTCCTCATCATCAAGCTTGGATGAGGATCCATCTCTAGTGCTCCGTTGAATCTCTTCTTGCACTAGGTCAGACCACAAATGCTCCCACTCTAGTAGCTTCTCCTTCTGATTTACTGAGTCCAGGTAGTTGTGTCAACTCTTAGGAAGGCCTAGAAGTGTTAGGATGACTAGATCATCTTCAACAATTATAACACCAACACTTCCAAGCTCATCTCGACATTGGGTGAACCTAGTCAAGTACTTTGGTATTTTGTCTCCCTTCTCCATCTTGATTTTTCTTAGCGTTTACTTTAGTGCCAACTTCTTTTGGTCACTCCTATTTTGAAATAGGGCTATCAAGGCCATCCACATTTCATATGGAGTCTCCTTACCATGGACGTTCGAGACAATATGATCTCGAACTCCTTCTAGGATAATCCTTCTCACCTTTGCAACACATTTTCTCCACTCTGCTAGATCTTGAGCATTAGATACTAGAGGCTTAGGAATATCTTTGTCTATGGATTCCTTAAGCCCATTATCTTCCAACATTGCCTCCATCTTGTCCTTCCAAGAAATATAGTTCGAACTACCCTCAAGGGCATATTTAAGTCTCAATTCTTAGAACAACACCCTGTTGGCTCTAAAGTATGATACTGCAAATTTGATTTCACACGAAAAAGACAAGCTCGTATTCTCCTCTTCTAGAGTGATTTATGCTCTTATACTATGTATATATTCCTTATAGATTCAAATTTCTAATTGCAATATTCTAAAACAATAGACTTGAATCTACTCTATTCATCAGCGGAAACAATTAAATGATTGCGAAATCATGAAGCATACAAGAGAAAGAATTCAATCAACACATTACACAATGATTTCCTGGGGAAACCCACAATTAAAATATCCTACTATTTGTATATTGCATTACTCATAAAATATGAGAAGATTACAATGCTTTTCTCAAGCCTAAGAAACCTCTACACTCTCTACCTGTCTCACTACTTCCTATACAAGCCTAGATCAATACTTAACCAATTTTCTTCTTTCCCAAGTCCCTATTTCCTAACAATGCTTCCTTGGGAATTGGCCCCCTATTAATTAGGGAAATTCCTCAATATGAATTGCGTAATCCTCATAGGCCTTCCTCAGACTGCATGCACCACTTGTACATTTCAGATGATTATACAATTGATAGTACATTGTCACTGAACTCCAATCTCAACTAGGTAAATCTCATATTTTACATGCATGAGTTATTTATGAATGAATATTTAGTTTACTGGTTGATCACTGTAGGCAACACCACACTACTAGACCTCCCACTAGTTGCTCCAACAATTGGAGCTCGCTTAAATGACTTTAACTCAGTTAAACTAAATTAATTAATTACAACTCAAAATAAACTCAGCCAGGGCTCCTATAATGTAGGAGACACTCTACATGACTCAAGTTAATTCATCAACTCAAATTAAATGGGCTAACTAAGTCAAATTAACTTAGTTAACTAATACAAGTTGTCATGACATGTGGAATTACAATTTTATTCCCAATTTAATTCAAGGACAAAATTAAATTAGGATTTTCTTGGTCACATATAATTTTTCATAAGAGATTTCATGTATGTAACTTCATTCTCTTCATCTCAAAAATTTCTCTCATTTGGTTTGAGATTTCCATAAAACAATTATGTATTCCCGTTCATATTTATAGTTAATTTCGACAAAATAGAATGGTTTTACACTCACCTTCAATGCTACAAAACCTAGTTTTGTTGGTGTTTCCCTTTTGTTTTATTTGACTATAAGCTCTAATAGCAAGGGCTTAATTTATTTAGCATTCATAGTGATATTTTTTTAGGGGCCTTCGGTATTTGTTGGCCGCAATTGTTATTTTTATGTCAAATATATTTTAATGGATTGGGGTCCCTCATTGGATTGATTTACAAACTCTATCCATGTTACTTTAAAAGAAAATTATTTTTTGGATTTGAGGTGTGTATTGCATTATAAATATGCACTGGGAGATTTATCACTGTATAATGCACCACTTGGCTCTATTGGTTTTTTTTAAATGTTATTTGGGTTTCATGGTTCACATTATTTAATAAATATACACTAGTTTGTTTATTAGTATTGTAGAGCACACCACTTTTTCCAATTAGTTTATGAAAAAAATGAAATTTGGGATGTGCATTGTCCAATATATAACACCAATTCATTTATTAATATAGAGCACATTGTTGGGTACAAAAACTTGCAATTTTTTTAGTGCATGAGAATTTTGTGTAGTTGTGCATTTGGCTACATAATGTTCCATTAATAATTAAATGTGTTGTTATTTTTTCGAGGAAAATATTGTAATTTTATTCAACTTTAAATAAGGAACATAATCACATTTTGCAGATGTTGTAAGCATTCAATCATAAAATATAAAAATTACATGATTTTTGTCGAATGTTAAGTGTGATAGAAATCACATAGTTTCTCCCTTTTTCCTTTCTTTTTCTGACCCTTTTGCCAAACCCCAGAGTTGGTTTTAGTTGTTATCAGTGCCTAGTCATTTCTTGTTGTCTGCATGGGAACTTCTTTGTATGAATCTAAGCTATCAGAGACATGATTTCTCTTTAAACCTCCAATGCCCTTTTATTTATGTGTTTCTTTCTTCTCTTGCTCCGATGCTTTGATCTCTAGGACATACTTAGATCTTTTTGTGTGTCAAAATGAACAATGAAGAAACCTTTGGAACACAAATATAGATGATAATTGGGTGTCCAAGTAGAGAACCCACTGGTGTAAAGCATCAAATATGGGCTAGAAAACATTGAATTAACATATAATAACCCTTGATTATAGATTGGTAAAAATATATTTAACCTCGAGGTCATTAAATTCCATGGCTAGTGCTTTCTCCAATTGCTCTATGATGTAAGGTCCTATATTGTTTTGAATATGTTCTGATGTAATGTGTGACTTCATTTGCACTACTTCATTGAATGATGCAAACCCATTGGGGTCTTTAGAGCAAGAAGCATCCTTATATGATGTGGGGGTGTCTGGTTTTGAAATTCCTATTACCTATAGTTCCACTACATAGTATCACGAGCATAACAATGATGGAATCCCTTGTAATACCATATTTTTTCAATGGTGAGGAATCCATTAATTGCCTTCCTTCATGTATTAAGAATTGCAGTTTCACTGGGGTCCTCATCTAATACTCTATCTTTTGTTTAACATCCCTCATGGGATCAGATCCGATCACCCATAAAAGGACCGAAATCTTGCTAAGGGCCTTGATGAAAATATCAAAACCCTCCCTAGATATTTGGAGGTATTCCATATTTTTCTCTCCCTTTCTTCTAATCAACTCAGATCTAGTATATCGAGGGCAGATTTACCAAACCCCAACCATGGCATTGATATTTTGGAAGACCAAAAAGGATTTGCAACTTGGCTTTAGATACACCTTGAACTTGCAAGAGTAGAGAGATTGATGAATGGAGCCATTGTTCATTCGTGGAGGCTTTTGGTAAGTTCCTATAGGAGCTCAAGAAATCCTCAAGTAATTGAATCCTAAGTCACTAGTATCCATCATCTTGAACAGAGATGGGAGTGTCTTCTTCGATCTGAAGCCCACCTCTTATGTGAATTGTAGACTCATGACCTATTGAGGCGACATCCAATATTTTGTAGGGAGAAAAAACCCTAACTCCTCATGCACACTTTGTTTTTTCCTCCTTATATCAAATGTACTATTATTTATTATGCTATAATGAACACTAGTGTGTATTATTGTATAATGTGCACCGCTTTATCAAAAAGTTGTTTTAGGTTGAAATTCTCTATTTAGTTTGTAAAATATATTTCGTAATTTGTGTATTTCATCATATGGGTTGTTAATTGATAAAAGATGGTGAATGTAATATTGGGAGAATCACATAGTAAAAATGGGAGGGAATCATATTCCAAGAAGATAACAATGCAATTTATTTTAAGTTTCATTATGAAGTAAATATATTTGAATCATTTGTAGGTTTAAATGATGTGTATTGGTTGAAATACATCATGTAGAGAAAAACTTCTTTGAAAAAAATGATAATATTACTTGCAATTTGATGGAGAAGAGAATAAAAACTTTATATAAATGTTGTGAATGGGGTAATTAGGAAAAATTTGATTAGCATGATTTTTTTTCCTTGAATGTATATCAATAATTTACTTCTTAACAATAATATCTAACACATTTTCCCATGGGGCATATAATAGTTATTGAATGCGAGCATTGTTAAGGCACTCCTTGATTAATGCTCATCGGTTTGAAAACTCATGGGTATCCCATTTTCTCAACCCTTAACTAGAGGTTATAATGATAGTAGTGGAATCAACCTTGCCTCACAAAAGCATGAGACCTACCTGTTTATTGATTCCTCTAGTCATAAAAAAGAAAAAAAAGCTAACACATTTCAAACACTTGATTTCACATATGTTGAACATTGTGTAAGGACCAACATTGAGGTAATATAAGGCCATCCTAAGAATAAAACAGTTATGAATGATGTAAATGATGATGAATTTATACTTAGCTCAACTAGAGTGGTAATGGAAGTTAATGACAAGGAAGAACTATCTAGAAAACTATGAGATATAGTGGAAAGTATGTATACACATTGTTTTCACTTATAATATAAATATCAAATCCAATGAATCGAAGAATGATGTTATGTTTAAACTACATCAAGTGTTTATAGAGAAATGATCACTAAGGACTATGGGACTTGCAATAGAAAAATTGTACATTAACAAAAATAAATCATATAGAAAGTATTGCTGCTAAATGTGTTTTTCTATAATATGTATACGCTAGTCAAAAAAATTACCAAATATTGTATTGACTTTTGTATTAATATTAATCAATTATTTACTGTGATTTTTATTTTTTAACAAGGTTGAAAAGATTAAAGATTCCAAACAAGAATATATTTCAAACACGATAGTAGGCTTATAAAAACAAATTACAAGGAAATACTCAAATACATAAGAATAATTGAATCGCAAGAGGTGCTATCTCAAAAACAACATGCCTCAAACACATGTTATTATTGATTTTTGGTGTACTCAAAAGAGTTAAGAAACATTGCTTTCAATTGTTTTGTTGTAGAAAAAAAAGAAAACAAAATGGGACCTATTGAACATAGAAGATTGGACAACAAGGTTGAAAAGGATTGATGACAATTTTTGTGAGTAAATGTTTTCCTCTTAACACTTGATATTGTGATATTTAGGGGTGGGAGGAGTGAGAGGGGTTTTCTCCACCCCAGTGATAAAATAGAGGCTCAATATGCTCAGGGATTGGGAGTGGCATCCAATAACCAAGCAGAGTATCTGACATTATGGAAAGGTCTAGAAATAACAATAGAGAATAATATTACCAAGATCCATGTGTTTGGAGATTCCATGACCATAATATGTCAAGAAAGGAAATTTAAAGGTTTGTTTAGTTCAACTATTCCTTCAATCCTTTAAATAATCATTCTACAAATTGTAAGATTTGAGTAAATAGAATTTTATCATGTTCTTAGATATTTAAATGATAAAGTAAGCTCCCTGGAAAATAGAGGTTCTTTCATGGAGGTTCTCTAAATGTTTTGATCTCACACCTTCCCTGAATTGTTTTTCATGAAGGGTGAAAATTGTAATGTTAAGGTTTATCTAGTCAAGCCATGATTTATATTATATAAGAGTCCAAAAAAGAAAGATATGGTGTTAGCAACCACATTATGGACAATAATCTAGCATTGGAAAGATTGGAAAGGAGGTTAGCAATAATTCTCCAACCACACAAATTAAGAACTCTAAACTCCTATCTTTTATGGAGTCATAGTTAGCACAAGGAGGACTCATCACGCATGCAAGGGAGGTCTCAAATTATAATAATTAAAGGAGGGATGGTTCCTGCACAAGAAAACATTGTCTTAGCTTTCTCCCTCATTCAATTTGAGATAGATTGAATTTAATGAACTCCACTATCGTATCATTCGCATGGAAGCCCTAGAAATCATCTAAAACTTAAATATGGGCTTGCATGCAAGGCAATTCATTTCCTTTAAATGGAGGATCTACTGCAACCAAGGATATATTTGGATCTTGTTTACCCTTCTTCATTCACATTCGTTGTATTTTATAAGTCTCTCATGTGAGCAAAGACAGTTGATTCTTCTTAAGAATTATATAGTGGAAAGGCATATCCTTTCCATGCTAGAGTTTAGATCTTCCTATCATGCATGGGATCATAACTATATGGGATAACTTCTGACAAAATTAATGGAATTACTAGAAGGGATGCTGACAATGCTAAATCAAATAGGATTAGCTGAAGAGAAGGAGAGGGAGTATTTTTAGCTTGTAATGAACACCAAAATTGAGCTCTTACAAAGTAAAGTGGGGATTTTCCTGTTAGAAATTCACCCAGAATTGACATCCATAGATAGAAAGGTGTATAAAATAAAAGAAATCACAAGTAGAGGGACTCAATTCATCAAGGATGAAGTTGGAACCAGTAGGAAGCCAAAGAAGAAAAAAGTCAGGGTAGCCCCGGAGACAGATACAGTAGAAAGAAACAAATACTATTAATTGTCTGAATCTCTTGTCTTAGAATGGTCTCTCCTTTGTTGCAGCTAATCTTTTAAATGTTATGCATAAATATATTTATGGTAGGATAGTTTTCTAAAGCATATAGTCGACATCATTTTTGGAAAGTAGGTAAAATCAATCACACGAATATGATAGCAATTGTGCAGATTCCTTAAAGCAGTGTAATCATCGAATATGTAAACCAGTGTTTGGGTTTAGACCCTTAAACTAGCATTTTAAATTAATTAAAATTCATACTAAACTCTTTTGAAAAAAAAAACATTCCATATTGTGATCTTTATATTTACAATCTTCCATGGATTTTTTCTACTAGATTGTAACATACGAACAAGAGTTTGACATTAGATTCATATGGAGTATGAGTATATTTTGGAGTATCAAGAGTTAATTAAATAATTTGTAAGTAGATATGTTCTTTTATTTTCCTTATTTTATAATAAATGGAATAGAAAGAAACCTTTAATTATATGTGTACTTTGTCATAGTGTATAGAACTTCTAAGAAATAAATTACAATAGAAGCCACTAGAAAAAAATATTGAGAGAATATATGAACATGGCTTAAGAAGGTTTTCATACTCACATTCAATGTTGCAAACCATAGCATTGTTGTTGCTTCCATTTTGTTTTATGTATTGTACATCATAGTAGCAAAGGTTTAGTTTCTCTAATATGTCATTTTAGTTTTTTATGGCCTTTGGATATTTGTTAACCTAAATGGTTATTTGATCTCATATATATTTTAATGGATTAGGTCCTCACATTGCATTGGATTCCAAAACTTATCCCTATATTTAATAGTGCGCGCACACACACACACTTTTTAGTTTGTGATGCACATTTTTATAGGAAATATGCGGCGATGCATTTATTATTGTATAGTGCACTATTTGGTCCTTTGTGCGTGTTTCAATATTGTGGTGCATATTGTACAATAAATATGCACAATTAATGTGTTTACTACTATAGAATGCATTGTTTGGCCCTATTAAATTTTGAAAATAATAATTTTGGGTTTCATGAAGTGTGTTATATATCATATGGCATTAGTTAGTTTATTAGTATAGAGTGTGTCATTGGGTGCACAAGCACGTGCACACACACACATACACACATTTTAGTTTTCAATGCACATTTGTATAGGAAATATGTGTCGATGCATTTATTATTGTATAGTGCACTATTTGGTCCTGTGTGTGTGTGTTTCAATTTTGTGGTGCATATTGTACAATAAATATGCACAAAAGTGTTTACTACTATAGAGTGCACTGTTTGGCCTTTAAATTTTGAAAATAATAATTTTGGGTTTCATGATGTGTATTATATATCATATGGCATTAGTTCATTTATTAGCATAGAGTGTTTCATTGGGTATAAATACTTGCAAATGTATCAATTGTGAGAGTTTTGTGTAGTTGAACATCAAGCTACACTACACAGTGCTCCATAAAAAATTAAATGTAATGATGCATATTATTTTATAATGTGCATCGGTGCACATTACTATATAATGCACACTACTTAACCTAAAAAAAATTGCTATGATGAAAATATCTACATTGTTTGTAAAATAGATTCATATATATATATAATATATATATATATAATATAATATATATATATATAATATATATATATATATTAATATATATATTTGTTAGCATCAGTCATGTAGAGAAAAACCTAAAACAACTTGATAAAATTGTTCATCGTCTGAGTGGATAAAGGCATAAAAGATTAATGGAAATGGTGCAAATAACAAGAATTAGTTGGATCCAAAATGTGATATGTATATGTATATGTATATGTATATGTGTGTGTGTATATATATAATAATATATATAATATATATATATATATATATATATATATATATATATTTATTTTTTTATTTTTATTTTTTCGAAGTACAATAACAACTAACATTTTCAAACATTTGATTTCATATATATTGAACATTATGTAGGGACTAACAACAAAGGAACAAAGTCCCCCCAAGGAAGTAAACAATTACAAAGATGTAAATGATGATGAATTGATTCTTAGTTCATATAGAGTGGTCATGGAAGTTAACAATAGGGGGGAGAAACTTTTATAAAACTACAAGGGATATAGTGGAAATAATGTATAGACATTATTTTTACGTACAATACAAAAATCAATCTAATGAATCTAACAAATGAAGTTATTTTTAAACTACAAGCATCTCAAAAGTAATGGTTGGTGGAATCTGTGAAACTTATGATAACAAAATTCTACATTAACAAAAAAGAATAATTTAGAAAATGTTGTTTCCAATGTTTTTATATAATATGTATATGCAAGTCCAAAATTAATACATTAATATGTTTGCTCTATATAATTTTATGGAGATATAATCAATTTTTTATTCTACTTCTCATTTTTCAAAAAGATTAAGAAAATTAAAGACATTGAACACAATAATATCCAAAACATGCTAGTAGGGATATAAAAAAAATGTACAAGGAAATGATCAAATAAATAAGAATAATTGAATCACAAGATGGGCTATCCCAACAACAAAGTGCATCAAACATATGTGATCATTGAAATTTTGTATAATTGGAATGTTTAATTATCACATGAAATATTAATTTTCAATTGTTTTTTTGGCAAAAAGAAAATAAATAGGTCTCATTCAATGCACAAATTAGGGCAAGAAAATATAAAATATTCAATCAAAAATTTTGTGAGCACTTGCCTTTTCCTTAACATTTCATATTTGTTTTGATGTTTGTATTTTAATCAACTTATAATCATCTGTAAATGGTTTCTACCAAATTTTAACATGTGAAGAAGAGTCATTTGAGTATTTGATCAATATTGGATTCACATGGGTCATAAGTATATGTTGCAGTATCACGAGATAAATGAATAGTATATAAGTAGCTATGATGTTTTATTTTCCTTATTCTATAATTAATGGAAAAAAATATTATTTAATCATTATCTATACTTTGTCATAACATATGAAATTTGTAGGTATGCCCTAAAACTACTTCTACTTGGCTAAGAGGTTGTCTTCCTTGGATGTAAGGAAACAAGTTAACAACCCAAGACCCAAAGGCATCTAGTAGGAGCGAAATCCTTCCCCCTTACAGACCACCGATAGGTAATTCAAGGCGGCATGGTTTTCCTTGAATAACGGTGATGAGACAATTTCATTCATGGATAGCAACCAATGATGGTTGTGCTTGATGTTGGTGTGACAAATGAGTTATGATAGGTTTTCCCACTGTAGAAAAAACATATGAAATATGTAGGAAATAAATTATGAAGTGGAGCCACCACAAAAAGTGTCAAGAGATGACATGAATCATGGTTGCAAAAGCATATGTATTGTGCATGAATCATGCATTTCTATGGTATGTTTCTCAACTTATGAATCGTGTATATTATACTATAAAAGTATATATACCTTATTGCACTTTATTTCTAAGTTTGTAGATGGAACATGAATAGGAAATAAAAAATCAAAATACTCAAGAAAACATTGCAAATAACCTAAGCATAATATCCATACAAGTGATGAAGAAATGAGGCATGCAAGCAACTTGAGAAATAGTAAGTTTAATAAATGAATGGTTACCAATATAATTAAGTGTTACAAGTTTTATATTTTAGAATGTTGTCCTATTATTATCAAGAATTTTGTTAGGGTGCCATGTGCAAGAGGGGTTATCACAAACCTCGGAGGAATAATAGAAACTACATTTTCTTGGGGTCTCAACACATCCACCATTAATTAGTTTTAAGCCTATACATTATTGCAAGGCATAAAAATTGCCATCATCCTTTGCACTTAGAATTTGATTATGGCGGGGAATCAAACAAAATTATTGGACATATGGTTTTGAACATCACTCCAATTAATACAATCTTGAAATTTGTGATAGAGTGAACAAAAAAGGTATCAAATTCACTCTCTTGTGTGTATTTCTATTATTTTTTAAGGGGAAATAAGACCTCAGTGGAATATTTTGTTAACCATGCTACTCAATAAAATAGGGTGGCATTGTTATCAATGGAAAGACATACACCCAACCTATACCATGATATATTAATGGAGGATAATGTACATATCATTGAATTGAGGCACATGGCTCAATGTAATGTAAGCTTGTCATACAAAAAAGTGTGTTATGAGAAGTGATGCTTTCCACCTCATCACATGCCTCAACAACTCACCTCACATGATTTTCAATTCATAGAATGTAATTCTCTTTACCATTGTAGGATTATGGCTCTGTGGTTCATCTTTCTTACATGGAGTCTCTAGTTGGGCTTCACTAGGGGAGAAATATCATACCACATGTGTTCATATTGGGTGATATATATTGAGGGAAAAATGACATAATATATTGAGCATATAATAGGGAGTAAAGGGTTTTTATAAGTTGTGTATAAAAAAATGGAGCTCAAAGTTAATGAAAAAATATAAACAGGTATAAAAAAAGTTACTAAAAAAATGGATACCTATAATATCTAGTGAAAGTAGGGGTTTTTAAATTGGGGAAGGTGTATTGGGTTCGTATTGGTAAGGGGTTAAATAAAGTGATTTTTAGAGGTATTTTCCAATATGTAGTCAAATTAAGGGTATTGTTTAGTATTCCATGAATGCATGTGCTATGTCATAGATTCATTAGGTTAAACCCCTGTTTTCTCTAGTCTATAGGTTGAAAATTTGATCTAGTGAATTATGGTAATTAGATCCAGCTTGTGAGTATTGGAGGGATATTACTTGTGATACAAAAGAGGGAAAAAAATATCTCTTATGTGTCACAAGTAATATGGCACCATTATTTCCTATTTTTTGTAAAGAGTTTCTATTCAATGTGTTTGTTCTAAGTTATAGATCTAGAGATTTAGCCTTTGTTGGTTTTATCCTCTCATTTTATCTAGCTTGTGAGTGCTGGTAACAAATTAGTTGTGATACATAAAGAGAAGTTTTTTCCTCTTATGTAACACAAGTAATATGCACCATTATTTCTTATTTTTTCTAGAGTTTGTAGCTAATGGGTTTGTTCCAAATTATAGATCTAGAGGTTTAGTCTTTCTTTGGTTTTGTCCTCTGGTGATTTTATTTTGTTTCCAAAGGAAATTTAGCTATGTCTAGGAGAATTATCCCTTTTAAGTAATCCCTCCATTGATTTTGGCCAATGTCAAGATAAAATTGGTGTCTTTTGGGTAAGGAATGAGTTTTCTTTTTATTCTAGGTAGTTAATTTTTTCATGTTCTTCTTCTCTCTAGTGTGTAGATTCTTCAACCACATATTCTCTATTGCCACCTTGTAGTTCCTACTTAGGGATTTTTTGTGTGTTGCTTTCTCCAATTTCCCTTAGGAAAGCCTATATTTTTTCTAGGATTTGAAGGATCTAATTGGGGACCAAGGATAAAACATTGTAGGCAGTTTGGAGTTCATAAATTTGTAGTGGGAATAGAATTATTTCATTCCTCAAATGGATTACAAAGAGATTCAAGAGGTAAGGTGCACAATACAAATCCATGAGGATTGTTTTCAAGGTAAATAAATCTCAATCCTTATGGATATGATGAAAATTCATGAGCAAGACCACCATGTCACCACTCAAATTGTAACAACTATGGGAATGTTGGTGCAACAGAAACATCATATAAGGTAGAATTTAACATGCTCTAGAATATAACAGTCAATTTGAATAAGGGTAAGTGATATGGAGCATCCAATCAAGTACAATCAATCAAATCAAACTGTAGGAGACTAAGGAAGAAGAAACTAAGGAAGAAGAAACAATACACCAACTCCTTAATAACAAGGAAGCTATCAAGTAGGACTTTGACCCAACCAAGCCAACATTGGAAGAAGTAAGCAACTATCATGCCTTTTGTTTAGTCTTTATGCTTTACAAAGTACTCAAGTGTTTAGGTTTATTTTGTAGAATCTACACCAATAAGCTATTTTGGGATGTTTTATATATCGAACTAGTTATGATGTAAAATTATATGCTAGAAGATAGCTCTCTTTCTGTTTTAGTTCTTAAAGTTTCGAGCCAAAATTTTGGTGTACTCTTGTTGTGAGCTATATTGTATTTTTTACTTAAAATAAAATATCTCAATTATGGTTTAAAAAAACATGTTATTTAATGTGGACATATTGTTCCAATTCATATGACAATAAGTTGTGAATAATTTTAACAATTATTTATTGACGTTTTGATTATCATGTACCTTTATGTTGTCCCATTTTGTATGGAAAAGAGTTTCTTATTCCCACATAATAAAATGAGCTTCTTATTATATCAAATAATTTGGTAATTGATGATCCATATTGGATCATTATATTGTTTTTCATCCATCTCAATGCTTTTAAAGTTGAGGAATCAACTCAGATAGTCATTTTTATCAATAGGACCCAGTATGGCAGATTAGGGTTTGAAAGTGTCTAGAGTATTTTGAGGCATAAAATGGTGTTTTCTTAGGGAAATTTTTTAGTTTTAGTATAGAACCTTTTTTATCTATTCCACAAAAATAGACATTTCTAATGGTGCAAGAATCACCTCAATCACAGTTCGTATGCAAAAGTTACGTCATTTGAAAGTTGACCTTCCTATTTTGTCCACCATAATTCAAAAAGATGCCACATCAATCCCCATTATTCATGGAAAAGGGGAAATTCAGGTAATCATGATGAATAATAATCTAGAATATTCCATACTATAAATCTATTTAAGAGTTAACGAAGTCAAACCTAACCACTATTAGGCTTTCAAGATGTGTTATAACTAGGCCACTAGGAGGAAAATGAGTTCCATTCTTTTCGAGGTAATTTTGTTCCATATATGAGAAAAGTAACCAAGAGGAATAGGGAGAGAGCACACAGAGATGATTTTTGCACTATAATAGCCCATGGGCCACATTCCTTACGTATTTGTACTTGTAACCATTTTCTATTCAGCGAAAGAAAGCAGAGAAGCCTCACCTTCCAGTTGGGTTTTCTCCTGAAAGGGTTTCTGAGGATATATCTTTTGTCACTTGTGGTTTGTGATATTTTATTTTGTTCTTCTCTATTTTCTACAAAATTATAATTTTCATGCATATGCAATAAATAGAAATTAACAAATCCAAAAATCTAAAAAAAAGTAAACCCTCATAGTGTAGGTTTTGAATTTTAAAGTATAATTTATTAGATTTATTGTGATGAACTGTCTAGTAAAATATTCACAACAATTAACAAATCATTGCAATTACTTTGTATAGATAATTTACATTATCACAATGAATAAAAAAGTAATTAAGTAATTAGTTAATATATTTATTAAATGATACAGTACCAGTCAAACAAATTAATTTAATTACCTAATAAGTTGAAACTTTAAAATTAAAAAATATGAAACAATGTTTGCACATCTATAAAATAGGGAAATTTAAAATTAAATATATCACATCGATGCATTGTATTTATATGCATTAGTGTGTTTTAATGGTTATTAAGTACCATTGCGTTTAAATTACATATATGAATGCACTGTGTGCTAATAACTATAATAAGGGAAATAACGATCCAAATTATAAAGTGGCATCATTCCTTTCACAATACGATTATGATTGACATTATCATGATAATTACCAAGACTTAACGATGTTTAAGAATATATATGGACCAATTCTTAATCATAGGTAACAAATTGGTGCCTTTAAAATATATAATATGAATTAGTGCTTTTAAAATACATAAAAGTATTGAGGTGTATTAAATAGTTGTTCAGTGGTCCCTTTACTCCGGGAAATGAATCAAAAAACAAACAAATAAACCAACCTCTGTTATAATGAGTAACCACCCATAATTTTCAGTTACAATGAACATTTTCTAAAAGCCATCTTATTAATTCGGAAGGTTTACAAATCTTATCATATTAAAAGCTTCCATTAAAAATTTTGTTAAATATATATTTCTAATAATAAATATAAGATAATAAATTCATAATCTCTAAACTCATATACATTAGATTGAATAAACATATAACATAAACTATTAAAGATAGAAATGATATAATTAATGCGTGAAATGAATAATAACATGTTGTTAGAGATATTGTTCTTCAAATAAATGTATGTCATTTCTCATCCATAAGATGTATGTGAGAGTGAAATAGTTTTTATCTCCTCTTGGAAATGAATAATAGCATGTTGTTAGAGATATTGTTCTAGACTTTTTATTATTATTATAGTTTTAGGAGTTTTTAAAACCTAATTTTCTTCCAATAAATGTATGTCATTTCTCATCAATAAGATGTGTGTGAGAGTGAAACGATTTCCATCTCCTCTTATGTGAGTAATGCGAGAGTTTTCTTTCTCCGTCTCTAATTTGGTATCAAAGATGAGAGGATGTTAGAAAATCTCCATGTGAGGAGGGGTCGCTTATGAAAAAGAATGTGTAGAGGAGAACCCATGGAGAAGAATATGCATGAAAGAGAGAAAGGGAAATACCTACATATTTTCCAGACAATGGCATTGTGTAGTGAGTGTAGTAGAACTGACCTGTAAATATATTAAAATGCTAAATATGCTCAAGAAATAATAAGATCGATCCAAGAATAGAAATAGAAATGCTTCTTTATTGTTATAAAAACCCTTGAGGTAGGGCAACATCATGCAATCATTCAAAGAAGGAGAACACTCCACAAGCCACATGTATTTCAATACAACAACACTTGACATCTCTCAATGAAGAATCTCTAGCCTCTGTGATGTCCCCTAATAATAATAAAATAATAATAATAAAAAGAATAATATAATATGATAAAGAATAAAGAAAAGATAATTAATAGTAAATAAATAATAAATAATGATCTTTAATATAATAATAACAATAAATAAATATAACAACAATAAATTAAATATGACAATCATATTATAATATTAAATATATATATTATATATATATATATATATATATATATATATATATATAATTTAACAAAAAGTAAAATAAAATAAGAAATAGTTAAATTAAGAAAATTATTAAATTAAGTAAAACTTGAACTAAAAAAATAAATGTTGCATGTTGACACATGGAATGTGTGCATGACGGTCATTTCCATTGTTTGGTCTATTTAATGGATGATGAGGAAGATGAGATTCGTCATTCCTTCATCCATCCTCTTGGAAGAAGCGTATTGTGAGACAAAAGATTCCATGGCAGTAGTAAGTTGATTGAGGGCTCAAGGGTGGCCAACTGTAGAAAGATTACGTGCAACTCTAAAGTTGGGTGGAGAGTCGTCCCCAAAAATTTGTTATGGTTAACGAGATTCAAATAACGTTCAACTTTGAAATTACAAGTAATATCATTGCTACAGGTAAGTAGTATTTGGTCATATTTCTCAAAATTATATGCCAATTAGTTGAATAGAGGCGTGTTGATTATAAATCGCATAATTAGTTGTATATTTAAATTGTGGGTTGTTACATATGGTATCAAGCAAGTTTGACTCTATTTGACCTCAAGGTAAAAGTTTGAGAAAAATATTTAATTAAATTCATCAATAATTTTGCTTGCGATGGCGGAGAGAAATTTAATGAAAATAAATTTGAGAAATAAATACAATTTTATCTTTTTGT
>APFE030986752.1:78868-106070 GCA_000404065.3 Pinus taeda
AAAAATAAGTAAAGTTAACAAAAAGTAAAATAAAATAAGAAAGAGTTGAATTAAGAGAAATATTAAATTAGGTAAAACTTGAAATAAAGAAAGAAAAGTTGCATGTTGGCACATGGAATGTGTGCATGCGAACCCTTTCCATTGTTTGGTCGATTTAATGGACGATGAGGAAGATGACATTCATCATTCCTTCTTTCATTCTTTTGGGAGAAAAGTGTTGTGAGACAAGGGATTCCCTAGTAGTAGTACATTGATTGAGGGCTCAAGGGTGGCCAGTTGTATAAAGATTACGTGTAGTTGAGTTTACGGTTGGGTGGGGAGTCGTCCCCAAAACATTGTTGCGGTTAGTGAGATTCAAATAGCATTCAACTCTGAAATTACAAGTAAGGAATATCATCGCTACAAATAAGTTGACTTTTCTCATATTTCTCAAATTTTTATGCTAATTAGTTGAATAGAGGTGTGTTGATTATAAATCGCATAATTGACCTACTTAGTTGTATATTTAACTTATGGGTTGTTATAGCCTCTATATAGGCTTCATACATACAATACCATGGGTCTCTAATACCATACATCCATTACAATGGGCTTATCACCTTATTCCCTGACTACTTCTTTTGCTTTACATAATGTGGGTTAGCCACTTTATTTATTAAATCTGGCCCATCACATTATTACATTATTCTCTTTGGTAGCTCCCTTTGTACCCCATAATATCCCTTTTAGATATACTACATTCCAACCCCCTTAAACATGTTTAGTCCCCGAAACATGAGAAGAACACAAATAATAAGATCCACTCAAAAGAGTAGTCCACTGATAACATGCACGTGCATCTAGCCATCCCAGAGAAAGGTGAACACTCTATCTAGTTGGCTCCTCGCTCACTTGAGATGGAATTTTTTTCTGGTAGTTCCTCTATGTCGATGTGTTGTGGGTGGCTCATCGCACCTCTCTATGTGTCGTCCAAGGGTTGTTGCCCTTGTTGCGAATTATTTTCCCCGTTTCTGGTTGTTGTTTGGCTAGGTGGTGCAGGTGGTGATAGGTTGAAGTTTTAACTAATGGTGTATCTCTCTTCAATTCACCACCTGATGGAGCTTGAGTGGTATCTGGTACCTATTGTGGCACATGTGGTTGTTGTTTGTCTTCCATTATTACTTCCACCACAGACTCCTCATCTGATGTGTCAGTACCTGCAACGTTTTCTCCTTGGGCCTCCTTGGGCTCTACCTATTTATTGATGGAAATATCCTGTAATGTAATTTTATTCTTTTTATACCACAGCTTTAGGAATTTTTTCTGCACATTAATATTGATAGTACCAACAGATTCCATCCAAAGGTATCCCAAAACAACATCCACATTAGTCATAACTTAAGCATAAAGAATAGAATGCAACACATATTTATCCATAGAAATCTTCAAATCTTAATAAATTTGAACATCTTCATTATCAACCTATGTGTTTTCAATATTTTTTACTGAGACTTGCAATGTTTTTGCCAAATTAACATTGATAAAATTATGCTTGCAACTAGGAATGATAAACATAATGATGTTCTCTTTTTGAATACTTCCATGAACCTACAATATAGAAATATTAGTATAAAATAAGATTTTATGGATCTTAGTGTCCTTATTTCCGGCTTGAGACCACTTGTGCAAAAGGAATTTTTCAAGTTCTTCCTCGGGAAGTCTCCACAATGAACTGTCAAGTGAGTTCCACCATTTATCTACCTCATTTTTCATATGAAGCCCTAGGAGGCATGTCCAAACATATGTGCATTTATACTTACTATCTTGTATAAATTATTTAATAGTAGGGCCATAATTTTTTCCTATAAACTTCATCTTGCAAGAACCCCTAAAATAGAGTAAGGGTTTTGAAGAAAATCACTTACTTTGTGCGACAATTTTGAATGACCATAGCTCGGTCAATAAGTATCACAATCCTTATTATAACCTATTTTCAGAAATGGAATGGTCATTTTGCATCTTCCCATGTGTTTGAAGTCCCAATCTAGGCACTTTGGAAACTCATACTTGTGCTGCAATTGTCTCGTCGTCACAATAAATTCTGAAACAAAAAAAAAAAGAGTTGAATTTAAATCAGCTATATCTCCCTCATCCGGAATCTGATCTGACCAATTTGTTTTTTGAATTCAGGTGATTTTTCAAGAGGATCTCATATCTGTAATTGTTTTTCCAAAATTCCCCACAAAAAATGCAAAAAGTTACTAGAGAGTCGTCATCCACAAATTGTTGTAAAAAAAAATTCTACAAAATAGCTAATTTTAAATTAGCAATATCTCCCTCATCTGAGCTCTAATTCGACTATTTGTTTTTTTTTTAATTGGGTATTTTTTTCCCAAGGAATATAGATATGATATTTTTTTAATTAAATTTTGCACTAAAATTTTCATATATGATCATCAAACTTGTAGCCCAAAAATATCATATATATATATATATTTCTCCCCATCTTTTTCGAAGAAAGATCTCTGATACCACTTGTAGTAGAACTGACCAACAAATATATTAAAATGCCAAATATGCCCAAGAAATAATAAGATCGATCCAAAAATAGAAATAGAAATGCTTCTTTATTAATATAAAAACCCTTGAGGTAGGGAAACACCATGAAATCACTCCTTAAGGAAGGAGAACACTCCACAAGCCATATGCTTGTCAATACAAAAATACTTGACATCCCTCAATGGAGGGTCTCTAGCCTCTATATAGGCTTCATACATACAATACCATAGGTAATTACCATGGGTCTCTAATACCATACATCCATTACAATGGGCTTATCACATTATTCCCTAACAACTTGTGGTCCTTTACATAATGTGGGTTAACCACTTTATTTATTAAATATGGTCCATCACATTATTACATTATTTCCTTTGAAACCTCTCTCTATACCCTATAATATCCCCCCTATATATACTACCGTGAGAGTTATATACACCCATGATGAAGGCTTTTATTTTGGAATAGAAGCTACCCACTATACACAAGAATATAACTACCAATTCTTTTTTATAATTGCCACAATATTGGAGAGCGTTACAATATTGGAATTGATAGCCCACATATGAGGAGAAGGTAACATAGTCTGTGTGGAGGAGAACCCATGTGTAGGATTCATCTATGAGTAAGAGCCATGTGATATGTTATAGCACAGGTTGAAGGGAGCAGAGTTGTGTGGGAGAAAAAAGGTGTTGTTTCAACTGTTAAAAGATGGGGTCACAATTATTTTTCTTAGACCTGATCGTTCATGTCGATATTTACTTGTGCATAAAAGGGGGAAGCTGCAAACCTAAGTATGGAGCTACCACATAAAAATAAAGAGAGAATAGTTGTCTTATCCATTGGGAACTTTTCCTCCATTCATTTTTCAAAGAATTCCCACTGCTAATTTCATTTGAAGGGGAGCATATAGTTCATGGAACATAATTTTGTACATTAGTATCTTGACAAGGGAGATTGTGAAGTATGTCAAAGATAGCCATCAAGAAATCAAGGAGCTTATCCATAGAAAGGCAAGGTTTCTTATTCAAGATATCAAGGTAATTTAATCATTTTTTAAGGGGAAATTTGTTGGTTGATTCACCATGAACCCACTGCAACAATAATTTTTGTGTTAAAGATGTAAAATGCTATGGTGGAATCTTATATAAATGAATCAACTAAGTTGTATGGGGAAAACTAAGTTTGTTGAAAGTTTAAGGTACAAACTTTAATGGAAGCCTATAATGTTTAGCCAATTGCATCTGGAGATGAAGCTAAAATAACATCCCTTACAACCTCAATTTAAGTTTAGGAGATAAGAGAGACTATTCTTCCTATAAGGGAGTGAAAAAATTTAAATGAAACATGGGTGGTGCTCAAAGGTTTTTATGAGAGAACAAATACAAAACACGTAGTGTTTTTAATAAACAGACTTCTCTTAATAGAAATGGAAGAAAATAAAAGCAATAGTAATTTCCTTTCTAAAATTAAAAAGCTAGGAGATCAAGTTGGTGGCATTAGTGAGAAGGTATAAAGCATTGATTTGGTTATTGTAACATTGAATGACATGTTACCCCAAGGGTTAGCTCAATTGGTCGAGTTCCCATCAGTAAATCACCGTGCTAATGGGAGGTCATGAGGTCAATTATCCTTGACACTCTTGGGGTTAGGCTTTGTTAATGAGCCAGTGGGAAGTGATTCCTTCTAGTAGATATTCCCAAATAGTTTCCATGGATGTAGTGGCCACCAATCTCTAGTGTCCATGAACCACACATAAAAAAACATTTAATGACACATTAGATTAATATTAAGTATTTATCTCCAATTTTTTAGCTAAGGAGAAAGAACCTTCATTTGATTATTTGACAAGTATTCTAGTGTTGAAAGAGGATCAAACAAAAAGAAAGTAGTATGTTTTAGGGTTCAAATTTATTGTTGGTAGCCAAAGCAAAGTAGTCATAGAAAGGAAGTCCAAGGAAAATAACAAAGGAGGCAAGCCTAATGGAAAATTATATTAAGACAAGGGATCATAAAAGGCGGATACAAGCATAAATAGGAATGGCCCATGTTATTATTGTGATAATTTTGCAAATTAAGCTAAGGATTGCAATAAAAAGAAGTTTCATGAGTCCAAATATAGATAGCAAATAGGAAATTTTGTTCATAAAGAAGAAAAAGTGAGTCATGATCTTAAAAATCTCAAGTTATTTATTTCATATGCAGCTTTATCAATAGAAACAAATGATTTAAATGTGTAGTTTATAAATTATAGTATTTATATTCATATGAAATATCATAAAGATTGGCTTTTGAATTATCATGAGAAAGTTAATGGAGATAAAATCTATCCAAGTGATGATAAATGTCATGAAATGAAAGGTTATAGTGATGTATATGTGGATTTTCCAAGTGATCATGTAAAACAGATTCAAAATGTAATGTATTTGTCAAGAATTAAGAAAAAAATAATTTTAGTTTCAACAATTCCATATAAAGTTTAAAATTTGAATTTGTGAAGTTAGGTTATATCGTGAAGACAAATATGATTATACAAAATTATATTAGAGGGGATCAGATTGGGAGGCCTTTACAAGGTCGATGTTACTGCGAAGGACTATCATGCAATATCTTCAACAACTATGTCTAGAAAAGAGCTATGACACGTCGGTCATGTAAAATTCAATGATCTAACCTTACATCAAAAGAAAGAGATAGGGAAGGGTCCTCCTAATTTTAAGAATGAACATGTTGAACATGAAGGTTGTGCGCTTAGAAAACAACATAGGAATGAGTTCCCTAAAGATACAAATAAGAGGAAAAGGAAATTCTTGAACTAATCAATTAAGATGTGTGTGAACTCATGAAAAATAAGTCACTAGGGTAAGCTTCTTATTTCCTTATCTTCATTGAATATAGGACAATGTTTACATGGGTTTATCTCGTCGAAAAGAAGAGTGAAGTGTTTGAACATGTTAAATAATTTAAGAACATGTTTGAAAAAAAGACACGTAAACACATTAAGATTCTAAAATTAGATCAAGAAGGATACTACACATTAGGATATTTCACTAAACACTACAACAACCATGGGATTTTAAACCAATATACAACTCCACATACTCATTGGAATGGAGTAGTTGAGAGGAAAAATATAAATTTGGTTGAATGTGCCCGAGGAATGATAAAGGGTATGAAACTTTCTAATGTTTTTAGGGTTGAAGCTATAACCATTGTTGTGTATCTAAAAGATATAAGTCCTACAAAACGTTTTAGAGCACATAACTCCTTATGGAGCATTATATGGGTATAAGCCAATTGATAATAATTTAATAATTTTTGGGGGTAAAGAATATTCTCACATTCCAAAGGAATATAGAAGAAAACTTGTTGTAAAGGCAATCAAATTCATCTTAATTGGTCATTTATTTTTCCATAAAGCATTAAGAATGTATTATTCTATCATTCATAAAGTATTTGCAAGTAGAGATTTTATATTTCATGAATATGAAAAGGAGGTTCAAAAGGAGGATGATCATGTTGTATTGAAGCTATCTAACCATAAAATTGAAAATATGAAAGAGGAAGAACATGAAGTTGAAGATCAAATTAGAATTGAAGATACTAGTAGACAATGTACACCAAGAAAGAGTGGTGTGACACCAAGAAAGAGTGGAGAAACTCCACAAAGCAAAGAGACACTACAAATATTAACAAGAAAAGTTCAAATAGTTATCATGTATAAAGAATATGCTTTAATAATTCAAGTTATGAGTGTAGAAGAACCTTTAAATTTTGAGTAAGTAAAGGATCAAAAGGGGTGGATGGATGCTATGAAATAAGAATATGATTCCATAAAGAAACATTATACTTGAGAACTATTAAAATTACTTGAAAATAAATTTCCTATAGGTTCAAAATGGTTGTTCAAAACTAATTTAATGTTCATGGTAATATAGGTAAGTTTAAAGCTAAACTGGTTGCAAAAGGATATTAACAAAAATAATGAATATATTATGAAGATGCACTTGCACTTATAGCTAAAATTAACATCGTTATATTAATGATTGCATTTGTTACTAAGTACAATTAGAAGTTGCATCAGCTAGATGGGAAGCCAACATTTTTTCATGGTGAATTAAGACAAGAAGTGTATCTTGTTCAATCAAAAGAATTTTTCAAGCAAGGACAAGAAGATATTGTATGAAAGTTGAATAAAGCACTATATGGTCTCAAGCAGGCTCTCGAGTCATGGTATGTGAAAATTGATACTTTCTTCTTTCAGTAACATTTCATCAAAAGTAAGAGTGATCCAAACCTATGCATCAAGAAGATGAAATTGGATATGGTGCTTTGATTTCATTGTATGTTGATTATTTAATTATAATAGGAATTGATATAAAATTGATTGTTGATATAAAAAAAAGTTATCAAATTAATTTAAAATGAAGGATCTTGGTCAACTGCATTATTGCTTAGGCACTAATATATGGAGTGATGATAGTGAGACTTTCATCACTCAAAGTAAATATGTAAAAGAATTAACTAGGAGTTTCAGTATGAGTGAATTTAATCTAGTGTCTACTCCATTAGAGAAAAGTGTTAACATCAACAACAATGATGATACAAAAGAAGTAAATGGTACTTTGTATCGACAATTGGTGGGAAGTCTAAACTATTTGACTATAAAAAAACTAGATATTGCATATTCAATCAACATACTTGGTAAATTCATGGATAAACCACATGACAGTCACTAGAAAGTAGCCAAGAGATCCATTTGATATTTTAAAGGGACTATAGATTTTGGTATTGAATATACTACTCATTTGAATGTTGAGTTGAAAATTTATTCAAACTTTGGTTGGCTAGGAAATCTAGATGGGAGAAATTCTGCTGCTAGTTATGCTTTCAATATAAGATCTAGGATTGTGCCTTGGAGCAATAAGAAGTAGCCAAATGTTTCCTTGTCTTCCATTGAAGCGGAGCATACAACATTTCCCAATGCTACATGAGAAGAAACTTGGCTAGGGCGTATCCTTGAAGACATGGGAGAAAGGCAAGGAGAACCAACACGTATTGAATGTGATAATCAAAGCTTAATCAAATTGGA
Source organism: Pinus taeda (assembly GCA_000404065.3). Lineage (NCBI taxonomy): Eukaryota > Viridiplantae > Streptophyta > Pinopsida > Pinales > Pinaceae > Pinus > Pinus taeda. The sequence goes on from APFE030986752.1 coordinate 86,499, forward strand.
AAACAATCCAATTTATCATGCAAGATCAAAGCGCATTTAGATATAGTATTACTTCATTAAAAAATAGTCAATCTAATCTAATTAAAGTGAATTAAAATATAATACTACAAATAAAAATATGGCAAATATATTTATTAAGACTTTTGGGAAAGGCCAAATATGTAATATGTAGAGACAAATTAGGTATTGTAGATAATTTATTTCTCCATTAAGGAAAATGATAAAATTAATGTGTAAAATGAAGCATAAGATAATATTCTTGTTGGACAGTAGATCCCCCCATAGCGGATTTTTGGGGCTTAAAGCCTGGTTTTAGGTCAATGTAATGTAAAGACCCCACAAAATGCAGGCACGGAGTGCGAGAGTCTAGGGTAGCCTGCCCTAAAAGTATTGTAATTTAATATAGAATGTGTCGGCCTACCCATGGTCTGCAGACCATGGGAATGTATAAATATAGAGAGGCTAAGTGTAGAAGGCAATTCTTTGTTAAGTATTGATCTTAAGTGATATGGGTTTTTGAGTGCGATATTCGCTTTAAGTCTGTAAGTCCAAGTCTTGGGTCATAGTAGTAGAGAGAGGCTCTGCAGCTGAGTGCATAGAGGCCTGGTAGAGTCCACAATTGTGTACGCAGACCCCTGCAGCTGAGTGCGTAGGGCAGAGTTGGGATTGTAATAGAACATAAGTTTAATAAAAGCTAAGTTGATTATGAAATATTGTGCATCTATTCATAGATCTGTATGTTTATGCTTATGTTATATGTTCATGCATCTCTTTACATTCTATGATTGCGCACACTTGTTATGAATGTGAATGATTGCTAAGACTATTGAGCCCACAAAATTAAGTCAGATCTATAATAATAACACAGTAAAGGTAAAGAATCTAGACAACACCTCGTTGCGTTTTGTATCAACACTACACAAAGGTCAGACAATTGCGTGGGGCAGTGCGAGTGCGCAAGATTGGGTTGCGAATTTCCCAGACCTCATCAAGACATCCCTAGGGTGTGGAAACCTAGTTCCAGCACCCTCCCTTACTACCTCAGGTGAGACCTCAGTTCGCACTTTGCAGACAGTTGCCGAAAGGGCTAGTAGTTTCAGGATTTGTTTGGCTAAACCACTTCTGAACCTGGGTCAGGCCCCAATAAGCCAATAAATGGCTCCATTGTGAAGACTGGGATCTGCCCAAGGGATGTCTGATATCAAAAAACTTGAACCCAACGAAGAAGGGAATTGAATATTGGTTGGATCATAAGCTTCACAAGTTCATGACACAGGAAAATAGAGCTCCGCAGATATCCGAGAAGAGGTGGTTTGATCACTACATATACGGAAATCCACGAGATCTTCTTTGCATCCTTCTCTTAAGAATTGTATGATTGGACTGTGAGGATAGCCAACAGCTAAGGAAGGTACAAGCTCGATCAACTAATAGTGTGGACTCCAGAATTAGTGTTCAGACTAGAGGCATCAGAAGATAAGATTGTGTGGGCCGTGGACCATTGGCTCGATCGGAGAATAGGGGGGTTCATCACTGAGTTCACGATAGACACAACTGTGAGCTATAGTGAAGAAGAATGACGTTTTCTCAAGGGACCGCGAGGTGGGTACATCAAATCCCTGAATACCTGGATTAAGATGTTGTTATGTGAGAAGCATGTTATGCAAATACATTAATGATTGGAACGATGCGAAGCGGAAAGATATACAAAGGGATCGAAGGGTTAGGAAACAGTCCTTTAATTTCACCTCCATGAGCACACGAGGAAGAGCATGTTCGGGTTTCCCCAAGAAGTGTGGTCAATTTGATAGGACAGCACATTCCGCGGTTATCACCCCCACTTACATCATCACCCACTTCACCTACTTCACCTCCATATTCAACCTCCCCACCTCCACCAAACCCGCAGTTCAGCATGGTGAGCGCAATCAAGCTACCTGTATTCAGAGGAGTAGGGAATGAGGATCTGGACCAGTTCTAGTTCGTGGTAAGAGCAGTGTGGGAAGCACAAGGAGTCACAGATGACAACATTAAGAAGGCCACATTGGTGAGCATGTTGCAGGATCACGTGCTGACATGGTATATCAAGCACTCGAATGATCACCCAAATGCAAGAATAGTGGAGATCCAAAATGCGCTGAATAGAGAATTTAGCCAGCCGAAATCAGAAACACATTCAATCATTGAGTTTAAAGAGATCACAATGCTCCAGGCGAGAACCCATAGGATCTGGATCAAAGGTGGAAGAGTACGATCCGCGAGGTTAATATGACACTAACGGATGCACAACACCGCACATGGTTTGTGGCATCTTTGACACCACACCTGAGGATGGCACTATCATAACAGAAGCTTTCAACCCAGGACGAAGTGCTGGAAATGGTGATGATGTTGCATGAAACACCAATACAAGACCCGGGGTTGGGAGTCCAACAAATTCATGCACAACTACAAAACCTATGCTTAGAGATGCAAAGTTTGAAGCAAGATAGGGCACCCCGGCCAAAGGCGCGCGAAGAATGTGGTGCATAAAATGTAAAGGCCAGGGCCAAGATAAGGATCACTGTCTAGTATTCGTGAACTACTTGGAAGGAGGGGAACCAATGCGATTGAGACTAGAGGCACAGACAGGGTCAAGTGCGGCACATGCGCTCTAGTGTGTGATCTGTCAGGTGGGAGGAAAGCACATGACAGACAACTGTCATTTGTTGCAGAACTATATACAAACTCCCTAGTAACTGTTTTGCAATTTTTGTATATTGGTGGGCCACGACGAGCGTACTTGTCACAACTACAAGTTAATGATGGAGTGAACCCCAGTATATAGAATGCAGATGGAAATGAGAGGCCTTGACCTAGTCGCAGGGATGGCGCTTGCTGGATTTCAAGGGAAAGGTCAAGGACAAGGAGGAATGGGGCCAAGAAGGGGCCGCAGATAGCTAATCTGTTACAATTGCAGAGGACCAGGGCACTACACTCGTGATTGCACCAATCCAATGAGACTATCTTGTTCATACTGTGCTTAATTCAATCATGAAGAAATAGATTGTCCTACGTTGATTGTACATATGTGCAAGAAAGGGGTACTACAACCTACTCCGACTCAGAATATCCAAATGATGAGGTCTGAACCACACGAAGAAGACCCCAACATGAACATGATGCTCAGAAGTGGCACGACCACTAGGGAAGACAAGGGGAAGAAATCCGAGGAAGATACATGAGTTCTCAAGGCTCCTACAATGGAACCTGAGTTTGACTTGGAACACACAAAGGAGACATTTATGGAAGCTAAGAAGTGCTTCATAGAGGCCTCTACTTCAGGTAGTAAGGATCAATCAGAGTCAGGAATGGATCCTTCTATGCTTGCTACCTTTTTAGAGACATGCATGAAGCTGTTGCAGGATAATAAGGTAGTTAAAGGACTACAAGAGCTTATCACTAGGTGCATAGGGTTAAGTGAATTGCACGTAGTCTAGAAGCTAGGAAGGCATGCATTGCGCACCGAGAGGGAAATGAGATTGATGGTGCAAATTGGCGAGTATGAAATGGATCAGGTAATCCTAGACTTGGGTTCGGACGTGAATGTGTTACCAAAGCAGACATGGGAATGCATGGGTAGGCCCACATTACAGTGGTCTCCTATTCAATTATAGATGGCAAACCAACAAAATATTTTGCCCACGGGGAGGTTGCAGAGGGTAACAGTGGATATTGAAGGTGCAAGCACACAAACGGACTTTGAAGTAATAGAGATTTTGGATGATAGCAATCCTTATCCCACATTGCTAGGAATAGACTGGGCTGCTAATATGAATGGAGTCATCAACCTAAAGAAGCAGAAGATGATATTCGAAAAAAATTCTCTATGCATAGTAATTCCACTAGATCCAACCGAAGGAGAGCGCTATACTGAACCCATGCGTGACGATGGAAGCGACAATGAGCTAGATTGTATCTACAAGATAACTGCGTGAGATCAGGAATGGGTGAATCCGACTATAGGTGGAAGGATCTCATGGGAGTCCGCGGGTTCCTCCACCTCAGATTCAGATGAGGAAGAAAAACGTTGGCACAATTGGTTGAACAAAGTGACAACGCTGAATTGCAACATGATGACTAAATCACTGCTTTGCGTAACGGCCCAGGCCCAAGATCTATCGACATATGATGGATTGAAAGCGGTGGATGAATTCTTGAGCAATTTTGAGAGCATTGTACTGGAACATTAACGGTTCGATGTGCTGACATGTGCGCTACGTGCAACACTTGTGCGTTGGTGGGGAACACATCAAGGAAATTTTGAAAATTGGCATGGCTGCAGGAGGATGATGCAACTATGGTTTGGGAAACCGAAACTACAAATAGCAGATAAAGATGATGGACGCAATGACCCATGCACACACCTCGCAAAATGGACCAAGGCCTATGGAGAAGAACCTCAGCTTGATTGGGTACATTTATTCTACCATACCCTCGATGTCATACCCATGAACTGGTATGCCGAGATAGAACTCCAACATGGCACAGGTGAATGGGATGTCTTGCACGAAGGATTTTTGTTAACATTCACATTTGAAGACCCATGGTCAGACACTCTTGACAATGCGCTGCAAGTCGTGAAAGTCATGATCTTCAAAATACCACAAGAACCACGGGAAGTAGTTCAACCAGCATGGGCAACCCAGTTAAAACATGCCCTAGAATGTTATAACATATAAGTAGAGGAGGATGATGACGAGCCACAAAACATTAATATTCCATAAACTGAAGGGAGTCACGAAGTTCGAGGACCATCAATTGAGGACCCCAACATCATTGCGCCACTGAAAATAAAGTAGGTAAACATTGGTAGCGATGTGGAGCCAAAGTACGCGACGCTTTGGGACTATTGGGATGATGCTACGGTGGATAAGGTTGCCGAGTTACTCCGCGAATATCAAGATTTGTTCCCAACCAAAATCACGGATTTAAAGGGGATCATTGGTGACTTAGGGATGATGAAGATTACTTTGAAACCGGACGTGAAGCCAATTAAGCAATGACCTTACCATTTGAATCTGAAGTATAAAGAAAAGGTCTGCGAAGAGTTGGATAAAATGCTTACAGCACGAATTATTGAACCAGTGGAAGAATCCGACTGGGTGAGTCCTATGGTAGTGTAGGAGAAAAAACAAAAGGGCAAAATTTGAATCTGCGTGGACCTCGGGAAGCTTAATGATGCCTATTTTCAGGATCCATTCCCGACACCATTTACAGATGAAGTGTTGGAGAATGTTGCCGGACAGGAAGCTTACTCATTCACAGATGGTTTCTCAGGGTACCATCAGATCAAGATCACGCCGGAAGATAGGAGCAAGACAACCTTCACAACCGAATGGGGTTGCTTTTAATACACTGTTATGCCCTTTGGATTGAAGAATGCACCATCAATATTTTCGCGCGTAGTAGTGGCTGCGTTCAAGGAATTCATCCATAAGTTTTTGGAGTTCTATCTAGATGATTGGAATGTATTTGGGTTAGTTAAAAATCATATAGCAAGCTTACAATTGATGTTGGATACTTGCTGACGGCACCAAATTGCGCTGAATCTTAAGAAGTGCACCTTCCTCATCCCCTTTGGAAATCTGCTTGGCCATGTGGTTTGCAAGCAAGGCATGATGGTGGACCCTGCGAAGATTGTCGTTATTCTCAATTTGGAAGTGCCACAAAGTGTCAAACAACTATGCACCACGTTGGGGCACACTGTTTACTATAGAAAATTTATTAAGAGCTATGCACAAATAACAGAACCAATGGAATAGTTATTGAAAAATGATGCTACATATTGTTGGAACGATGATTGTAAGAAAAGTTTGGAGGTTAAAGGAGAAAATGGCATCCTCTCCCATCTTGGTCTTCCCACAATGGGACATTGAATTTCATATACATGTTGATGCGTCATGTATTGCTTTGGGCACTGTACTTATGTAAGAAGGTGTGGAAGGCATGGATCACCTGATCGTGTTCATGAGTTGGCAGCTGTCCAAAGCCGAAAAGAACTATTCTACTACTGAGCGCGAAGGATTTGCAATGGTATACATGCTCCAGAAATACTGCCACTATTTACTTGGTGGGCACTTCAATATGTATATTGATCATTCTGCGTTGAAATACCTGGTGAACAAGCCTATGTTAGGGGGGAGCATATGCAAATGGTTGTTACTATTTCAAGAGTATGACTTTAAGGTCACTGTAAAATAGGATGCCTAAATGCAGGACTAGATCACCTATCACGAATTGAGAACGACGAGGAGCCAACAAACTTGGAGGAAGGACTACCAGATGCACAACTTTATGTAGTGCGTGTCGGGGATTGCCACTTCGAAGATATACTCTATTTCTTAACCACAGGGACTGCGCCACCGGAATATTCATTCCAGCAAAAGAAGGAATTGGTGGTACGTGCGGCGGACTTTTCTGTCATTGCGGGGCACCTCTACAAAATGGGAAATGTGAAATATTATGAAGATATGTACCTGAGTTTGAACGAGGACATATCCTTGCGGAAGCACACGGGGTCGACTACAGGAGGACACTATGCAGGCTGGGTGACAACATAGAAGGCGCTGAGCTATGGTGGCCAACCCTACATCAAGATTCGAAAGCATACTGTCGGGTCTCCGACGTATGTCAAAGAACTGGGAAACCATCACAAAGGGACGAGATGCCACTCAATCCATAGATGACACTGCAACCATTTGAAAAATGGGCAATAGACTTTGTGGGACCAATCAAACCTCAGGGGAAGATGGGTGTGCGCTACATCATCATTGCGACGAAGTACATGACTAGATGGATGGAAGCGCAGCCAGTTAAGAATTGCACGGCTGCCACAGCTATGAAATTTTTATTCGTCAATGTGTTGACACATTTGGATGCCCGAAAATTTTAATGAGTGATCGTGGAACTCACTTCCTTAATGAAACTATCACCGCACTCACCGAGGAGTTCTAGGTGTATCATCAGCAGAGTATGTCATACCATCCGTAAGCTAATGGAACAGTAGAAGCATTCAATAAAATTCTGGAGACTACCTTGACCAAAGTATGTAATGCGTAGTGAAATGACTGGGACTTGCGCATACCTGCTATATTATGGGCATACATAACCACGTGCAAGAAATTGACGAGTCAGAACCTTTTAGGTTAGTCTATGGCACAGAAGCAATCATGCCAATGGAATACATTGTACCCAGTTTGCAGATAACAGCGATGACAGGCATGGCAGACCGCGAAGCCTTAGAAGAAAGGCTCGTGCAATTGGAAGAACTTGAGGAAGAATAGTTTTTGGTGGGATTCCATCAACAGGTAAAAAAACAGCGCGAAAAAGCTCGGCACAATCGCCATATCAAGTTGTGCACATTCAAGGTAAATGATCTAGTGTTGCTGTATGACAGAAAGTTCGAAAAATTTCCTCGAAAATTCATAATGCATTGGTTGGGACCATATGTGGTAAAGGAGGTCATAGACAGAGGTGTGGTCTAGCTAGTCAAACTTAATGGAGAGCCCTTCCTAGGAAAAGTAAATGGCAGTCGTCTGAAGCCCTACACGAGTGGGTCGACTGTTTGACTACCTGACCGAAATACAGTCTTCGCGACCTGAGGAGCTAGACAGAGGTGCGGGACTATAAACACAGGTACTGGAAACTGACATCACAGTAGAGGATCAAGTCGGATGTAGATGATTCTGAAGTAGAAAGGGAGAAAATCCAGACAACGATAGCATGGTGAGTTGCGGACCTTCACGACGCACAGGCACAGCTGGATGGACTTCATACAAAAATCACCGCACCAGTTGAGTGACTCAAGACGAGTCACGATGATTGTGTTGGGGGCCTGTTGGGCAGCGGATGCCGCCATAGGGGATTTTTGGGGCTTAAATCCCAGTTTTGGGTCAATGCAATGTAAAGACCCCATAAAACGCAGGTACGGAGTGCGAGAGTCTAGGGTAGTTCGCCCTAAAAATATTGTAATTTAATATAGAATGTGTTGGCCTACCCATGGTCTACGGACCATGGGAATCTATAAATAGAGCGAGGCTCTAAGTGTAGAAGGTAGTTTTTTTATTAAGTATTGACCTTAGTGATATGGGTTTTTGAGTGCGATATTCACTCTGAGTCTGTAAGTCCAAGTCTTGGGTCATAGTAGTAGAGAGGGGCTCTGCAGCTGAGAGTAGTAGAGAGAGGCTCTGCAGTTGAGTGCGCAGAGGCGTGGTAGAGTCCGCAGCTATGTGCGCGGACCCCTGCAACTGAGTCCATAGGGCGAAGTTGGGATTGTAACAGAACAGATGTTTAATAAAAGCTATGTTGATTCTGAAATATTGTGCATCTATTCGTAGATCTGTATGTTTATGCTATGTTATATGTTCATGCATCTCTTTACATTCTATGATTGCGTGCATTTGTTATGAATGTGAATGATTGTTAAGACTATTGAGCCCACAAAATTAAGTCAGATCTATAATAATAACATAGTAAGGGTAAGGAATCTAGACAACACTTCGTCGCATTTTGTACCAACACTACGTGAAGGTCAGACAATTATGCGGGACAGTGCGAGTGCGCAAGATTGGGTTGTGAACTTCCCAGACCTCATCAAGACATCCCTAGGGTGCAGAAACTTGGTTCCAGCACCCTCCCTTACTACCTCAGGTGAGACCTCAGTCCGCACTCCGTGGACTATTGCCTAAAAGGCCAGTAGTTTCAAGATTTGTTTGGCTAAACCACTTCTGAACCTGGGTCAGACCCTAATAAGCCAACAATTCTAAAAATTTTGAGATTATTAAAACTTAAATATTATTAATTCTAAAGCTATTTTCGTATTCGTATTAATAAAAGTTAGTTAAACTTAATTTTCTTCCTAAATGTAGGTCATTTCTCATTCTTTCTCGTGAGTGATCATATTCACATTTTTGAAAGTGGGTTAAACTTAATTTTCTTCTTATAAATTTATGTCATTTCTCATAAATAAAATGTGCATGAGACAATAATTCTAGTCTCCTATTGTGCGAGTAGTGTGAAAGTTTTCCTTGCATCATTAGACCTAAAATAATTTAACATTTGTTAAAGGAAGGCACGAATATTTGAAATGTTTGGACTACCATTTTATGTTTGATCTTTATGAAGGTTTTTAAAGTCTTTATTTCTTGTGTTGATTTAAGTTATTTTCTTATAAATAAATGTTTATGTAATTTTTTGTGATTGAGAAAGTTAATTGGAAATTTTACAAATTTTTAATTGTTTTATAATAATATTATAGTTAATTTTATGTTATTTTACAAAATGGAAATTTGTATTATAATATAAAAGTTGTGATTGAAGTTTAGAAGTAGAATTCTTAATAGGCGACCAAATAAAACATTTTTTCCTTTACTTGCTGTGAAAGTGTTCATTTTGACCAAAACGTGTGGATATGGGATGTTTTAATAATACTCATATCTATTAATTATTAATTGCCTTGAATTTTTTTTATATGTGTCAAGATTGGATTGTATGTTCACTTGTTAGTAGGTAAGACATGGAACCATTTTATAGTTTCAAGTTTTTTAGGGTTCTAATTCCAAAGAGAATGTAAGTTAACTTATTGTCCTTTGGAGTTTAATCATAAATTATATGCTTGATGATAATTATGGAATCTTCAAATACTAATAATTTTTATATACTTCATTAATGAAACTGATGACAAACTTTGTAATAGGGCATATCTTTTCCCTTGATTGTTTGTCATATAACTACAAAACTATAGAAATCTTCTAAACAAGAAATAAATCACTTAAATCTATTGCCTTTGTAATTAAGTTTTATTATTATATATACTTCTTATTATTATTATTAAATTCCATCATAATTATATAAGTTATTTATTTTTATTTTTATATATAAATAATTGTTCATGCATTACAAATTATATTATTGCTTATGTTTTAATACTTATTAGTCATTTCCAAGGCAGGATTCTAGAAATCCATTTGCTTGTGGACCACTATTACTTTAGAATTGAACAATGAAACTTGTAATGTTTAACTTTGAAAATAATATTTATTTCAATATTATTAAAAAAACTAATTTTTAAACATTTGATTGGACCATAACACATCACATAATTTATGTCATATTTTATGGATATAGTTGCAATACTCATGTAATATTTTTAGATGCGTGTATAATGATTTTTTATTCTTAAGCTTTGAAGGAAGTAAATAACATATTTACCATCATAGAAAATGGATAAGAATAAGATGTAAATAAATATATTTACCATTAGTTACTTCTCACCATTATTTATGTTTTTCTCAACACTTATGTAGTAGTAAATTTGTAAATTTGTAAACTTACTAGTGGTTATTACAGGCCAAAATTTACCCAAGTCTCTATACCTAAGAAAGCAATTAATTTATCCACTTCAAATCTCAATTTATTAGTTCTTCCCCAAGCAAGACTATACAATTCCATTTTCCTATTAACGATTATTAATTTAGCTAACATTGACCAATGTAGGTTATAATTTTTTATGCAACTTTTCTCATAACATAATTTTTAACTTGAGTGGCATGGACTAAGTTGTCGTGGACTTGTTTTAGTGATAAATTTATTTCGTATTTTTTGGGTTACTCTTAATCTTATTTTAATTTTATATCATTTTTAACATGAGTGGCATGGACTAAGTTGTCTATCAATAACTGTTAGAAGGATTGTAGGAATTTAACCCCCATAAAATATTCAAGAATATTTTTAATAGTAGGTAGAAATCAAAGGTTAAGATTTATCTCAAAAATAGTTATACATTTTATGTCGTTTTAATTAAATTGATTAATTAAAAAAACACATGAACAACTCTCATATGAAAGGAGTTATGGTTTTTTGGGCATGTGATATTGACAAGTCATGATATTGGCTCATGGTGTTGTAACAAATGTGGTATTGATAAGCCATAGTGTTGTAACAAAGCCTATTTACAATATAAAAACCTCCATGGTTAAGAATCTTTTAACATGGTTTTTTAAATATATAATGTTTGACTCATATATTAATGATTTTTATAATAATATAATAATAATTTAAAATAAAGTTATGATCTAGTTAACTCTATGTTTTTTTAAATCCTAGTAATATGACATGTATCAAGATATTTTATATTACAAAGTAAGTATTTTAATGCTTGTCATGAATTGATACATATCGACATTTACCAACCATTTAATTTATATAACTGTACTAATACATATTATAATTAAACTTTAATGACTTACATAAATATTAAATATATGTCATTCCAAAAATTTATGCCCACAAAAATATTAAATAAATAAATACAAATTATATTATAATTTGTGATTTATAAATATAATTTCTTCCTCATTGTTTTGAGTTGTTTTCTCTATATTTTAAAATATTTATATTATAATGTTTTATAATTTAATGTCAATTTACAGATTTAGTTCTTTATAAAGATAAAGATAGTGAATATTCTATGAAATTGAAAAAAAGAATACAAAAAATATTTAAGATGTAATTAAAGGTAAAAAAATAAAAAAATAAATTAGAGTATATATGTATTGATATTTTTATTGGAAAGGGTTGAAAAATAGATTTTAAGTTATTTTATGCACCGTGTTAATCATTGGTTTATTGTATTTTCCATCTTATCTATTGGGTAAGAATAATGTGATATTCAACTAATAAAATAACTAGCAATTGCACTAGATGTTGCAAAGGAAACACCATAAGGAAATAACATATAGAACTAATTAATGTTTCTCTGACAATCGTTGAAAGAAAAACAAATATCAAGAATAGGCAGGGACCATGCTACAATGAAATCTTACTACAATATGGTTTCATTGAGCCTTACAAATAATTAGGGTGATGTTGAAGTTAAAGACCTTGTCTAATTATGCCAACATGAATGTCTCGTAGAAAATAAATAGATCATGATTTGCTACCTTCGAAATCATAGGTTGTTTTGGTACAATTCCTTCATATTTCTTCTTGATCACTTCCTCCTACTTTAGACAACCTTAATCAGTACTAAGCAATTTTTTTATAGTTTGAAACATGTGTCTACAAAGGACTATAATAATTTTGTAAATAAATATTGAATTTCTATGTGAAGTAAGATCTACCCTTGAATAAAATGGACATATCTACAATCTAGAAATTAAACCCAAGAATAGCATCAACTACACCTCTTCTTAAGAAAATTGCATAGTACCTTACAAATTAAGCTAAGGATTGAAATAAAAAGAAGTTTCATGAGTCCAAATATAGATAGCATATAGGAAATTTTGTTCATAAAGAAGAAAAGTGAGTTGTGATCTTAAATATCTCAAGTTATTTATTTCATATGCAGCTTTATCAATAGAAACAAATGATTTAAATGTCTAGTTTATAGATTATAGTGCTTATATTCATATGAAATGTCATAAATATTGGCTTGTGAATTATCATGAGAAATTTAATGGAGATAAAATCTATCCAGGTGATGATAGATGTCATGAAATGGAAGGTTATAGTGATGTACATGTGCATTTTCCAAGTGATCATGTAAAACAAATTCAAAATGTAATGTATTTGTCAAGAATTAAGAAAAAAATAATTTTAGTTTCAACAATTGCATATAAAGTTTAAAATTTGAATTTGTGAAGTTAGGTTATATTGTGAAGACAAATATGATTATACAAAATTATAGTAGAGGTGATTAGATTTGGAGGCCTTGAGAAGGTCGATGTTACTGTGAAGGAATATCATGCATTATCTTCAACAGTTATGTCTACAAAAGAGCTATGACACTTCGGTCATGTAAACTTCAATGATCTAACCTTACGTCAAAAGAAAGAGATAGTGAAGGGTCATCCTATTTTTAAGACTGAACATGTTGAACATGAAGTTTGTTCACTAAGAAAACAACATAGGAATGAGTTCCCTATAGATACAAATAAGAGGAAAAGGAAATTCTTGAACTAATCAATTAAGATGTGTGTGAACTCATGAAAACCAAGTCACTAGGGTAAGCTTCTTATTTTCTTATCTTCATTTAAGATAGGACAATGTTTACATGGGTTTATCTCATTGAAAAGAAGAGTGAAGTGTTTGAGCATTTGATGCAAGAGCATTCAGCCCAAAGGGAAATTATTGTAAATAATAGACATAGGGGGTCATGCATTTGTGGAATTAGTTTCCTAAGTTCCAAGTCAGTCTAATATTTAGGCTTTTAAGAGTGATTTAATTAGATATTCTCAAAATAAATAAATGAGAAAATAGGAATTAGGGAGAGCTTTTAGGCATAAAGGAATGGATGTGGATCATTATGTGATAAGGAGGTTTTTCTATTTTAAGACAGAGAAAAGATGGAATAAAGCCTCAAGATGCTTTTGTGAGGCATATGTATGCATTGCATGTAGAGTTTTAGAGCTTTTAGTTGAGTTTTTTAGGATTTTTAGATCATGCTAAGTTTTATAAATTATGAAGCCTCAAAGGCATGGAAGATGAGAGAAGGAGTGAGGATGAAGAATGAGAGGCCATGAATAGGCCATGAATTCTCTTGTAAATATTTTATTTCTTAATTAATTATTCTCATATTTTTGTGTGCATATGGTTGGTGTGATCTTCAGTTAGTTTTATTGTTTTTAATTGAAGACCTATGGTTAGAACGCTGTATGAAATTTTGGCACCAAAGATCGGGGGTATTAAAGGGTGAATCTCCTTCTTATTCTCCGCATTAAAGCCTTTACTGTATATTGGGACAATTTGAAGTCGTTGTTGCAGCGTTTAACATGCATGTAGTTATTTTGTATGTAATATAATCAATTGTGTATCGACAGGCCTGAGTCGCCTTAGTATTCTTCGCTGGAGGCTTTATTATTGTAATGACTGTCGCCACTTTCATTTAATTTTATTACAATCTAAGGGAATCCCGATCAGGTGACCGATTCAAAGGTAGGACAGAAGTTTGCATACCTCAGGACATTAATTAATATCAGGCAATCGATATAAGTTGACATATTGTCTCAGATTGTCGACACTTCATTCACCTTGGCCGGTTATCGTTGTTAATCAATATGGACAATTATAATTCCTCATAGGACGAGTTGAAGGAGCGGATAAATTTTAATTGCAAGGGACGGTTTGTAGCTGCTGAGAACAAGCGGAGCTGTTGGTGTTTAATAGTGTATAATACGTGTGGAGTCTTACAAACCTCTATAGGTATCTATTCAAGAAATGAAAACAGTATTTAATTGTGAATGATTGAAGGGTGAGCGTATATTGAAATTTATGTGCAGAACCAGCATCAAAGTGTTCAAGTATATTTTCAGTTGAGTGAAGGATCATATGCGTAAAGCTGGTGAATATCGTGTTATTGTTCGTGGCTCCCTTCATCAGCGTCATGGCAAGACCTAAAGGATCATATGCATAAAGCTGGAGATGTTGGTTTTACTAGTTGCATAATCGACAACAAAAGTCAATGAAAGGTATTGAAAGAGGCGGGGTTGACAGTGTGGAGAAGGCTGGTGTAACCTCAACGTAGGAACAGAAGGCAGCGTTTAGGAAAACGATGGAGTGGAATCCTAGTCTTATTGGCTGTTAAAAACTCTGAATTTGCAATGCTTCAGAGAGCAACCACCATCATAATTCTGATTGAAGAGGCGGCCTGGAATTAAATGCTCTGATTTTTTATTACATTCAAAGAGGACATGCTATTTATGCAGAGGAATGAAGCGCTGGTTTGAGTAGTCTATGCGTAGTGTGCTTTGTTTAAGTGGAGAAATACCAAAGCCTAAGAACAGTAGTTGAATTCTAGTTCTTTTCATTGTTATAATATATTGTTTCTGCCTTAATTCCATTTTATTACAGGCAGAGAAATACTCTGTTTGCACAGAGTGATTTGGGACAAAGGCTGAGATGCCTGTTTATGAGCAGAGAGTTTAAAGATCCTGGTTTTGCAGGCCAACCCTGCATCAGGTGGTATCAGAGCCAGAATTCTTTGTGTAGATGTTTGTTTTTTTTTTTTTTTGAGAACTAAAGTGTGATAAATGATTGAAAGGAAAATCATATTTTTAAATTTGATGTGCAAGCATACACAAATGCAGTGAAAAAGATTGCAGAAGTGGAAAGAAGACAAGATCATGCAAGATCTTAAAGGTGAGATGATTTTTTGATCTGAAATTTATGATTTAAGTTTATGGTTGCAGAGAAGGTGGCAGTGAAACTGGCATTCAGTTGAAGGATGGATAGGGAGGACAATTGCAGTGTCCTGGAGAAGAAGAAAAGTGAGTTGAGGAGATAGCCTAGAGAGAGCAGAGGAGTGCTGAAGAGGTTCCAGGGGCAGTGAACCAGTACTTACCGAAAGACTGAGTGAGGAGAGCTTGGTGAGGTAAGTGGCAGCAAGAGAGATTGCTGTTGCAGAGGCTAGTACAGCTCATGGTGAGTGAGAAACTCATGAGGAAGCAGTTTGCCAGAGGCAGAAGGAGTTTTTCTAGAGGAAGAAGAGGTTCAGAGAAATGCCATAGAGATGAGATGACTGCAGAGGTTCGAGAAAGAGAGATTGCATAAATAAAGGTACAGTTGCAGGTACTAGAAGAATGGCTACAAGAGCAGGAAAATCGGAAAGGAAAATGGATCTTTCCACTGAAGGGAAAGAGAGTGATTTGGCGACAATTGCAGAGGAGGTTGCGGAAAATTGTGATTGCCTTGTTGAAAAAGGGACTTAGAGTTCTTGTGCCAGAGATGAAATTTGAAGATTCCACATGCAGATCTGATCAAAGGGAAGTGTTGAAGGAAGCAGTCAAGACTAAAAAGTCTTGTGGTTTTAAAACTGATGAGTTGTGTATGTTTGCAGGTGCAGAGGAGGTTTCCATTGGTGAAATAGAGGGCAAGATCATTGATGATTTCTTGAGTTATTGGGCAAATCCAGATCAGCTGGATAATGTAAAACCGTGTGTTTTTGTAGCTGACAATTGTGATGTGATTACAGGTTTTACTGAGGAGGATGTGCAATCTTGTGAAACTGATACAGTACAAGAGGAAGTTCTTATGGATGCAGAAGAAGTAGATCAGTCTATAGCACGGATAAGTGAAGCAACAATTGAAACTGTTGAACTTGGTGATTTTCAAACTGAAATTTTATGTATGAATGCACGTGATGATGATATGCTTCAGCAATGCTACAAAGAAATTGCATTGTTGGAATACTGGTTGGAGAATCCAGAGTATGATAGGGAGATTGCAACAGATAAAAGTGTTCAGTACAGTGAACGAGTGCAGAAAGATGTCATGGAAGCAGATGATGAACAAAGGAATGTTGCAGAGGGACAGGAAGTTTGGGAGGCCGCAACATTTATGATGACAGTTGAGACAACATTGGTAGTAGTAGAGGAGGCATTGAAGCCTTATGGGTTTTATTCTAACAATATTTTTGTGAGTACAGGTTTTATTGAAGATGCTGGAGAAAATCTGTTAGACAAAGAAATTGAAGTGATGAGGCTGATTGTGGTGAAAGAATCCCGGAAGAGAACAACAGCAGTGAAACAAAAGAGAAGCAGCAAAAGGAAGACACCAGAAGATTGCGAGAGCACAGCCAGTAAAGCAATGCAACATAAAGTGTGGAAACCGGGAGAAAGACAGCAAGCAATAGCACATGATGACTTGCAGAACAAAGTGTGGGATCCGGGAAAACCAAGACCAGAAGACACATGATCAGGAGATCATGAATATTTTCTACCTTGGGAGTCTGATGCAGGAGCATTCATCCCAAAGGGAAATTATTGTAAATAATAGACATAGGGGGTCATACATTTGTGGAATTAGTTTCCTAAGTTCCAAGTCAGTCTAATATTTAGGCTTTTAAGAGTGATTTAATTAGATATTCTCAAAATAAATAAATGAAAAAATAGGAATTAGGGAGAGCTTTTAGGCATAAAGGAATGGATGTGGATCATTATGTGATAAGGAGGCTTTTCTATTTTAAGACAGAGAAAAGATGGAATAAAGCCTCAAGATGCTTTTGTGAGGCATATGTATGCATTGCATGTAGAGTTTTAGAGCTTTTAGTTGAGTGATTTTAGGATTTTTAGATCATGCTAAGTTTTATAAATTATGAAGCCTCAAAGGCATGGAAGATGAGAGAAGGAGTGAGGATGAAGAATGAGAGGCCATGAATAGGCCATGAATTCTCTTGTAAATATTTTATTTCTTAATTAATTATTCTCATATTTTTGTGTGCATATGGTTGGTGTGATCTTTAGTTAGTTTTATTGTTTTTAATTGAAGACCTATGGTTAGAACGCTGTATGAAATTTTGGCACCATAGATCGAGGGTATTAAAGGGTGAATCGCCTTCTTATTCTCCGCATTAAAGCCTTTACTGTATATTGGGACAATTTGAAGTCGTTGTTGCAGCGTTTAACATGCATGTAGTTATTTTGTATGTAATATAATTAACTGTGTATGGACAGGCCTGAGTCGCCTTAGTATTCTTCGCTGGAGGCTTTATCATTGTAATGAATGTCGCCACTTTCATTTAATTTTATTACAGTTTAAGGGAATCCCGATCAGGTGACCGATTCAAAGGTAGGACAGAAGTTTGCATACCTCAGGACATTAATTAATATCAGGCAATCGATATAAGTTGACCTATTGTCTCAGAGTGTCGACACTTCATTCACCTTGGCCGGTTATCGTTGTTAATCAATATGGACAATTATAATTCCTCATAGGACGGGTTGAAGGAGCAGATAAATTTTAATTGCAAGGGACGGTTTGTAGCTGTCGAGTATAAGCAAAGATGTTGGTGTTTAATAGTGTATAATACGTACGGAGTCTTACAAACCTCCATAGGTATCTATTCAAGAAATGAAAATAGTATTTAATTGTGAATGATTGAAGGGTGAGCGTATATTGAAATTTATGTGCAGAACCAGCATCAAAGTGTTTGAGTATATTTTCAGTTGAGTGAAGGATCATATGCGTAAAGCTGGTGAATATCGTGTTATTGTTCGTGGCTCCCTTCATCAGCGTCATGACAAGACCTGAAGGATCATATGCGTAAAGCTAGAGATGTTGGTTTTACTAGCTGCATAATCGAGAGCAAAAGTCAATGAAAGGTATTGAAAGAGGCGGAGTTGACAGTGTGGAGAAGGCTGGTGTAACCTCAGCGTAGGAATACAAGGCAGCATTTAGGAAAATGGTGGAGTGGAAGCCTAGTCTTATTGGCTGTTAAAAACTCCGAATTTGCAATGCTTCAGAGAGCAACCACCATCATAATTCTAATTGAAGAGGTGGCCTGGAATTAAATTCTCTAATTTTTTATTACAGTCAAAGGGGACATGCTATTTACGCAGAGGAAGGAAGCGCTGGTTTGAGTAGTCTATGCGTAGTGTTATTTTTTTAAGTGGAGAAATACCAAAGCCTAAGAACAGTAGTTGAATTCTAGTTCTTTTCATTGTTATAATATACTGCTTCCGCCTTAATTCCATTTTATTACAGGCAGAGCAATACTCTGTTTGCACAGAGTGATTTGGGACAAAGGCTGAGATGCCTGTTTATGAGCAGAGAGTTTAAAGATCCTGGTTTTGCAGGCCAGCCCTGCATCAGCATTTTAAATAATCTAAGAACATTTTTGAAAAAAAGACACATAAACACATCAAGATTCTAAAATTAGATCAAGAAGGATACTACACATTAGGATATTTCATTAAATGCTGCAACAACCATGGGATTTTAAACCAATATACAAATCCACATACTCATTGCAATGGAGTAGCTGAGAAGAAAAATATAAATTTGGTTGAATGTGCCCGAGGAATGATAAAAGGTATGAAACTTTCTAATGCTTTTAGGGTTGAAGCTATAACCATTGTTGTGTATCTAAAAAATATAAGTCCTACAAAACATTTTAGAGCACATAACTCCTTATGGAGCATTATATGGGTATAAGTCAATTGATAATAATTTAATAATTTTTGGGGGTAAAGAATATTCTCGCATTCCAAAGGAATATAGAAGAAAACTTGTTGTAAAGGCAATCAAATGCATCTTTATTGGCTATTTAGTTTTCCATAAAGCATTAAGAATGTATTATTCTATTATTCATAAAGTATTTTCAAGTTGAGATTTTATATTTCATGAATATGAAAAAGAGGTTCAAAAGGAGGATGATCATGTTGTATTCAAGCCACCTAACCATAAAATTGAAAATATGAAAGAGGAAGAACATGAAGTCGAAGATCAAAGTAGAATTGAAGATACTAGTAGACAATGTATGTCAGGCCAGGCAATAACTCCTCAAGGCAAAAATGATTCGTATGTATTATTCCATCAGGTAGGTCTTCATTATATACATGAGGGAGAGACTGTTCAGTTCATCTCCCGATGACTATTCATATTGCTTATTTATCTATTTACATATATTCACCCAATCACAAGGATTAGGTGTCAACATTCCCCCCCTTAATGTGAAGCGATGTTGGTGAGTCCAAGCATCATTCTGAATCGTTCAAGCTTTTCTCTTCCAAGCGCTTTGGTGAAGATGTCTGCAAT
>APFE030986752.1:134408-161766 GCA_000404065.3 Pinus taeda
TCTTAGAGCATTGTATCCAATTTATGATGGAATAAAGCTTCATTTGACATATATTTTCATTATGTAGTTTTAGAAATAGTTTTCCATTATGTAGTTTTAGATAGAAGTTATCTTAATGTAGTATATGGAATGGCTTGTTACTTTGTTCTTAGGAGAATTGAGCTCACTCTAGAAGGAGCAAAGGAACATGTTGTTTCATATTAGATCTTATTTCATTTAATTGCTTAGATGTTTAATGTTTGAGGATTGGATTGGTTTGATGAATGAATTTTCAATTAGAGTCTTATCAACATATGAGAGGACAACTAAGAGCCTAAGTTAGGCTCTCTCTCTCTATTTGATATGTATGACAATTGGAATTCATCTTTTTGCTTTTATGTTTCAAAGTTATTTCATTTAGTTTACGCTTATGGATGAATTTTAGTGTAGTCTGGATTAGTACAAGAGAGGAAAATCAAGAGACTAAGTTAGTCTTTCTCTCTTTGAATCTAAACAACAATTAAAGTTCATCCTCTTGTTTGCATTTTAAGTTTCTAGTGTTATGATTTCTCTATGATACTGTAGGGAAGGACAACCAGGATCTCCTTAGTTAGGAGCCTCTTCCCTTGCATATCGTATTGAATCGTAGATAATTTAACTAGACATAGAATTAGTTGCCTACTCCTGCACATATAGTGCTGGCTTCATCAAAAGCTTACGAGTTTCCCTGGTCGATAATTAATGCAACAATTTAAGCACAATAAATTGCCCAACAATTCCCAAAGAGCATAGAACCAAGTTAGATGATAAATCAATGAAATGCATACTTTAGAACATGTAGATGGTGAATTTGGTTACCATGGGATCTAGTTAAACAAAAAAGTGTTAGAATCATGAGTGCCATATTTAATAATTCAAAGATGTATAAAATGTCTACAAGTGATATGGAGGTGAAAAAAAGTGTTGACAAATTTGTTCATCAGCAAGAAAATATCCCACCATTGCAAGAAAATGGCTAGAAACTTCAAGAGCATGATGGACAACAAGTGGAAAATGATGGACAACAACAAGAAGAAACCTTGAAGTAGTCATTACAATAGATCCAAATGGAAAAAACACCATCGCAATTAGTTCATAGGTCTACTAGGCCTCATATGCCCTCACAAAGGTATCCACCCTCAAATTATATTTTGTTAATCAATGATTGTGAACCTCATTGTTTTCAAGAGGCTTGTAATGTGGTGACTAGCAATGAGTGGAAGAAAGAAATGGACTCCTTGATGGAAAACAAGAGTTAGGAGTTATTAAAGCTTCCAAAAGGAAAAAAATTTCTTATAAAACAAATGGGTACATAGGTTTAAACATGATGGTGAAGAAAAGAAGGAAATATACAAAGAAAGGTTGGTGATGAAGGGATTTGCCCAAAAAGAAGTCGTTGACTTTATTGTAATTTTTTCACCGATTGTTAAAATGTCATCCACAAGAGTAATTTTGGTCTTGTTGTTGCTTTAGATTTGGAATGTGAACAGTTAGATGTTATAAATTGTAGCAAGAAAATCTCAATTTGAATTTATCCTTAGTTAAATTGAGTAAATCGAATTTCCACATCAGCAGGACAACTTGGAGGCAGCTAACTAGTGTGACATGGCTCTTGTCACTTAGTTAGATCAACAAATTTGAGTTAGTGGGGTTGTAGTTCAGTCATGCATGTGTTGATTGCTAAATTTTAGCAATCTAGTTCAGTTATTTTTAGTTGTACTCAACTAAATGACCTCTAACAATTAATAAAATCAATTGAAGGTCATTTGAGCAATGAGATAGTAGTCTATCTCAAAGATATATCAGCTAATTGATAAATCAACCCAAAATATCCTAGACATGCATGGAATCTGAATTGGTCAGTTGGAATGGAGGAGACAAAGGCTAATGTAACATCCATTGTATACTAGTTGAGTGTACAATTTTTGCATGTGGTCGAGAGATCAATTCCTTGGGAATTGCACAAGGAAATAGGGACTTCCATATTGTTTAGGAGCTTGAATTAGGTCATGTTTACAAAATTAAATAGGAGGTTGGAGAAGGCATAAATTAGTTAAGTGTTGCCCAAAAGTTCTCATTCACCAAAGAGAATAATATTTTTTTTGCAGGTGGTTCTTAGAGCTGGAGCATGCAATTGTAATAGTTTTTATATTAAAATGATTAATGTAAAGAGGCTTGAGTGGGTTTTCCCAGTTGGGTTCCCCTAGAAATCATTGCATATTTGTAGTTTTTCTTGTTGCATGACAATGCATGTTGTTCTAAATTGTGATTTTCAATCCACAAATTACTAGAGTATAATTTGTGTCTCTTGATTTCAGTTCGATTTCTTGAGCGATTGAAATTTCTATCAAATTTCTACATGGTATCGCAGCCCTGAAATCACATTAGAACCAATATTTCAAATTTTTCCCTTGGGAATTTTGAATTTGCAGCTTCAGTGTAGTAGTTTTTCTTCAGATTCAAGAGATTGTCTTTCAACGGATTGAGATTGGAGTATGCCCTGGAGGGTATCTCGAATTTATTAGCCTAGAAGGACCAAATGGAAGTATTGTGTGATGATAGTGGTGTGTTAGAATATGTTAAAACTAACATTGTGAAACCCCAGCAGTCTGATGCACAACAACTAGCCCAGTGGAAGAAGGATGTTGCAAAGGCCAGCAGAATTCTTATGGCTGGTGTGAGAGACCATGTGGTCTCAAATATCCACAGAAAATAAACACAATTTTCTATGTGGAAGACACTGACTAAGCTATTTGAAAATAGCAGTGACCATAGAAAATTGGCCCTGAAAGACAAACTTCGAAACATTAGGATGCAGAAAAATGATACCATGCCAAATGATCTTGGAGGGGTTGGGGAGAATGTTGCAGAAGGTGATCGGGTGAGCCTAGCTCTTCTATGCCTTCCAAAATCCTAGCACAACTACTAGGAATCTATGAATGGAAGGGAAAAATTACCGATTGGGAAACATTGTGGTCTGAATTGGTTCAAGAAGAGATTAGGTTAAATATTATAGATGAAGTGTCATACAGAGTAGAGGATGAAGAGAATTTTTCCTTGGTTGGGAAGGGGAAGAAGGGAAAAGGAAATAAGACCCAAAGAAAACCTGAATCCAGCAAAAATAATGGAAAGAAGAAAGACTTGAGCAAGATGAATTGTTTCCACTACCATGAATATGGGCATTATACAACAAAATCTTCGCACAAGAAGTCTAACAAGAAGCCTTAAGGAGGAGCAGGAGCTGAAACAATGGCTTCACAATTTGAATTAGAGTTCACACTAATAGCACACATGACCAACAATGTTATGGCGAGTGTGTGGTACCTTGATTTTGATGCCTCATTCCATATGACAGGGTGAAAGGAATTTTTCAGTAGCCTGGAGGGGAAGGATCTCTAGATGCATATTGAATCAAGGGATGACTGGAGGTACAATGCTACAGAATTTGTATTGTCACCTTTGAGAGGGAGAAATACTCCCCTCTTAGCCTCAAAGATCTTATTTTTGTACCTAGGTTGAAGAAGAACCTCATCTCTTTAGCAGTATTGGAGGATAGAGGCTATGATATTATTTTCAGTAAAGGGAAAGCCTTTTTGAGACACATAGCTACCGAGCAAGTGAATTAGATTGGAGTTTGAGTGAAGAACCTATACAAACTTGAGGTGGGAGATTCAATACATTGAGAAGCAAGGCAGAAAAAATGCAGAGTCGTGATGTTAGAGAATTTTGGCATAGGACATTGGGTCATCTACACCATAGTGCCTTAAAAATCATGTAGCAAATTACCGCTGGTCTCCCTTGACCAACAGGATGTCCGCAATGGTTGAACAATGGGGAAATATGTCAAATTCACCTTCCATGGCCGAGATAGCAAAGTATATGCTATCTTGGAGCGAATCCACTATGATGTTTTTGGACCCTTCTATATATCCTCCATGGAAAAATGTAAGTACTATGTAATTTTTATTGATGATTTCTCTAGAAAATTCAGGATTTTCTTCATGAGGAAAAAAGATGAAGTGTTTTCCAAAATTGTAGAATTTAAGGCATTAGTTGAGAAGGATATTGGGAAGAAGGTGAAGTCTCTCAAGAGATACAATGGAGGTGAATTTGTTTAAAATGTCTTCAAGGATTTCTATGCCAAAGAAGGTATTCAAAGAGAATTGATAGCACCCCACAACCCATAGCAGAATGAGGTAACTAAGAGGAAGAACAAGAGCATAGTTGGAGTTGCAAGAGCTATGCTACATGATCAGGGGTTGTCATTGCATCTATGGGCAGAAGCATGTAACGCATTAGTTTACTTGTAGAACCAGAGTCCTCATAGAATACTTGGTATGATCACATTGGAGGAAGATTTATCTGAGAGAAAGCCTGATGTGTCTCATTTCAAAAAATTTGGAGCTTGAGTTTATTTTCATGTCTCTAAGGATTTGAGGAAGAAAATTGAGCCTACAGCAGGGTTGGGAATTTTTGTAGGATACACCAAAAATCCACACAATTATCGGGTGTATTTATGTTCACCAAGGATGACAATAGTGAGGAGAGTTGTGAAGTTTGATGAGTATAAGGCTATGAGATGCTCTCTAGAATGAGATATGAGTATCCCACAGGAGAAGGAACTTCGAGCTCCAAACGAGGAGCCTCAGGATGAGCTTCAGGAATTTTCGGAGTAGTCGTTGGGGAAATTAATTACTTAATAATTAAAAAACAACTAATCACCTCGACATTTGTTATCAACCGGAGGAACTTCTTTTTGTTTCAAGGAAGTTTGCAAAATATATACAAGAAACTACCAATAGTTAAATCTAGTTCTACATGATTGTGGTCTACACTATCAAGCTCATTCAACAAGAAATAAAATGTAAGACTTGAATAACATTGCTAAATTTAAAAAGCATAAAGTAAATGACAGGGAAAATAATTATGCTAATTGCATGACTTGAATCAATACTAAATTAAACCACACTTTTCTAAAGTGGAAATTTAACCTATTATACCCAACAAAATTCAAATGTTTATCTAGAGCAGTAAATTAATTGAAATCTATAAATTGTAGGAAACAATAAATCGGGAAAATGCAGCAACCAACAAATTGATTGAAAAAGAGAGAAAAAATACTTTAAGGAACAACAATTGAAATTCAAATAAACATGCACGCAAATAAACTACTTTATATGTTTAAGGCAGCACCTAGTCCAAGGTAGTGGGCCCAACTGCCCAAGAGTCATTTGTGCCTTGAAAAATAATTCAGATCAGACTACAAGTAGACAATTATGAAATTCCACGGATAGATCCTTTCATTAAAAATTAGAAATGGATATAATACAACTTTGAGCTCTACCTCTAATTCAATAATTGTCCATCCCTCTCTCTCATTTTTGTCTTCAATTAAATATAAATAGAGCAAAGGGATAATTACAACTAAATTGTATAAAATGATTTTCCATTACAATTTTGGATTGATTATAATGAGTTAATCAGTAATATGAAATTTGGAAGATCTCTCCATCATCAATCAGGTGGAGCAAGTCAAATCTGATTTTGCAATTAAGGAAAATTGGAAAATGACCACAACAAAAAATCTAGGAAAATTTCCTTCAGAGAACCTTACATTTCTCTCAATCCAGGCCGAATTTAGAAAACTAATCATTGGGAAAACTAATTTGGTATGTTCTTCACAAAATCCATGTCTCGGATTTTTAAGATTCATCTTCATTTTCCCGAATTATCTAGCGCAAAATTGTCACTTTTTATCCCAAAGAATTTCTGAATTGGAATATTTGACTATGAGTTGAAGATCAAATTTGCAATCTGCAAGAGATGGTGGATGCTAAAATTGTGAGTGATTTTATAAAAAAATTATTAATAAACCATCATTGGGAAAATCATGCATAATAATCATCAATTTATTAAAAATAAAGGAGAACAAGTATTACTTATCCACAAGAGCATAAATAATTATGAAATGGAATTATATGATAAACTATGATAAATAACGTAATAAAAGAACGGTGGAAATAGATGTCAAGAAATGGTAATAATAATTATAATTTAGTGGCCTAACACCTCCCCCAAACTAAACATATTGCATTTCCTCATGCAACGCAATGCCTCTATATTAACCAAGTTGTGATTCAATAACCAATACACTCATCCCAACTCACGATATTGATGGAACAAAAGGCTTCTTCCCCAAAGGTTTCTTTAAAACAATAGTTATTTAATTCTAGAAATTTTGGTGAAGTTGTAACGATTTTCACATTGACATTCAACCATACGTATATGAAATTGCTCTAAAATATGACATAAGTAACAAAAAAACTTCATTAACCATTTTCTCAAAAACTACAAATCATATTTTGTTGAAATTCTGCAAGAAGATTGCTACTATATTAATGCTTCTCCACTCCGAAAATCAAATCTATATGATCCACATATCCCGAGATATAAGAAAATGGTTGTAGGTGATAGTGCATGATTTCTAGAGTCTTCCAAACTAGTTTAGCTTGAAATTTTCTAGGTTTGTGTATTTTAATGATACCTCTTTGCTATCCAAAAATTACAAGAATCTAGTTCACAATTTTAAAGATATACACGAATCAATTTTTGCACTGTATAAAAATGAAATTGTATGTCTTAAATGAGGAAGAAATGAGAAAACATTCATCATGCATAACAACTCCTCCCCCAAACTAGAAAATTAGCATTCCTTCATGCTACAATCATTGTTGAAATATCTGCTTGGTGTAAAACAATATGGAATAAGGGGAGGTTTTGAGAATGAATAAGGATATCGAAGGATGATAAAGAGAATTAATGGCATGGTCATGATAAATATATTAATGAAAAGTACACTCTCCCAAACTGAAAACACGTGTCTTTAAAGAAAATGGGAGGTGGTCAAGAAGTGGAACTAATGATTTGAAAATATGACTAGATAATGCTTGGGCGTTTTTCATGACATTCTTCTAAACTTTTAATAAATAAAAAACTTATTCTATTTTACCTCAAGTTTTACCTTCGTAAAAATGTGGAGTGTCATCAATAGACTGATATTTTTTTAAGATGGTGTAGGTTGAGTTGAATTTGAAAGTGATGTGGAAGGTGGAAGCCATGCAAGCTGAAAGAAAGTAATCATAAAGTGTAGCAGGGTTTCCTTCCACCAAACTGATTATTTTCTCTATCATCAATATAACACATCTCATGAGTGGCTTCAACCAATAATTTATCATCTCAATTTCCTCATT
Source organism: Pinus taeda (assembly GCA_000404065.3). Lineage (NCBI taxonomy): Eukaryota > Viridiplantae > Streptophyta > Pinopsida > Pinales > Pinaceae > Pinus > Pinus taeda. The sequence continues at coordinate 141,677 of APFE030986752.1, forward strand.
ATAAATAAAAGTGACATAATCATATTATGAATGCCATGGGATAATAATGGATAAAAAGGGAATTTAAAATAGGGTTAAACTGATGAAAAAATATGCATTCCCTAGATACATTAGCTTTGGGTGTTATGGACGCAAAAATGGTGATACATGGGATGAATTAGCTATATCAATCTGTACTTCTCAAGATATGACCAATTATCTGGAATTCAAAATCAAAATTAGGCCTCTTTATTCTACCCCAAAATAATAGTAGTGTTGTTAGCCTATGAATAAATGCCGACTGATTGGGCAAAGAAACTATATTTGGTTAAAGATATGAAACTCTGTAGAACAAAGGAATGGCAGATTATATTATACAAATTTCCAAATCTCAAATATCCTAAAAGTTTCGCCCTTGACAGGTAAATTGAATATTTAGAACTCATTAATAGATATAAACTATAACCATGATCATCTAAGAATTGATTAAATATTACCCCATGAACGATGAGTTCTAGCAAACCTTATATATACAACAATAGAATTTATCGGCAATTAGTCTTGAGAAAAAAAGGTAGCCAAGTAAATCATAGTATTGAATTAACTTTTATACCATAGGCATGGCCACTGCTACTAGCAGACATCCATAGACTGGGCAGGGATGCCTTTTTAACACATTGAGATGTTAGTGTCCCATCTATTAGAAATAAATAAATAGTTACAAAAGCATTTAAATTTACTTATATGTTTACTAAAGATCATTGTTTGGCTTAGTAACCAGTTAATAACAATGCTATTCATGGGATCTAACAAAAGTTAACAAGTCGGTTCGTGAAGAGACCCTTTTTCCTTCACTTTTACAACTAAAGGCCATTACCATAGCTTGGTGAGCAATAGTGGTAGTGTCACTTTATTATGACCTATGATCATGGTAGGTCAGCAGGTGATGAGACCTCCTATCCTCCAGTTGATTATTTATGTTTAAAATGCAACTATAATTATTGTTAATCAAAATATTACTTAATAGATGGGGTGGCAGGTCAACTCCTTAAGAGCTAGGTATGGCGTAAGTTTTGTAGTAACTATTTTCAGCTTGGTTAATCTTGCTTCTCAAAAAATAATAACCTTAAATTATTGTTGATAAATAGATTTTTCTTTGTTAGAATTGGGGTTCAGGAACAGTTCATTAGATAGTGACAGAAAGCTTTAAGTACAATTGTATGGTAATCATCATTAATTTTACAAGATCGGGGACTTGAAAATTAACAAAGCTGAAAGTTTGCATGATGAAATCATTTTTGCGTAATTATTCCTTAAAAATAAGATTATGTTTATAGATAAACACAAATAAATTGACTACCTAATCATTATTTCAAAGAGGACCTAGAACATTCACAATATTTCTCATTCACCAAGGAGAAAAAAAACAGAAAGACCTACAAGAGTTGAATCAAGAAAATGAACAAAAGAGTGAAAATGGGCTAATAAAAATAGTTGTGACTAAGGTAATAGTGACCGTGACTTAGGTAAAACCAACCATGACTTGGGTAACAACAACTGTAATTGAGGGAACAATAGTTGTGACCTAGGAAACAATAGTTTTAACTAAGGCAACAACAACTATGACTTAGGAAACAAAAGTTATGACCGAGGGAACAACTATGAGGTAGGAAACAATAGTTGTGATTGATGGAACAACAGCTGTGAGTCAAGAAACAACAGTTGTGACTGAGGGAACAATGATTGTGACTCAAGAAACAACAGTTGTGACTAAGGGAGCAACAACTATGATTCAGGAAACAATATTTGTGACTGAGGAAACAATAATTGTGAGTCAAGAAATAGCAGTTGTGACTGAGGGGACAACAATTGTGAGTCAGAAAACAACAATTGTGGCTAAGGAAACAACATTTGTGACTGAGGAAACATAAACTATAGCTAAGGTAACAAAAATTATGATTTGAGAATTATTTATCCAATAGTATCATTGTTGCATGTTACAACCTAGAAACTACCCGTATCATTTCAAGATTGTGGACATGGAGTATCAAGCATGATTGTGGAAATCCCTCCAAAAAAATAAATCAATGGGCGATCCTAGAAAGGTGACATGGAAAAGGATTAGTCATCCAACAGTGATAGTCACTTTACAAAATAATGAGGAATTAAGAGTAAATCATTCCTGACAAGACTTTCCATAAGAATGTTTAATTTTAGATATGAGGAAACCATATACTTGATAAGATTTGGGAACAAGTGGATAGATGTGGAGCAACAACATGAAACTTAAGAACTTCTTTATTTTATTTTGATGAAGGAACAACAGTGACTTTGAAAGAAACAACACCTTAAACATAAAATAATAAGAGAAATCAAAAAAGAAATAACACTTTATTGAAAAACAATAAATAAAAAAATAACTTAAGTAACAACATTTGTGATTTCGAGTGCAACAATGTTGTTTCCTAAGGGAACAACAATTTGTTTCCAGGAACAACAATCTATCAATGGTGAATGAATGGAAACAAAAGATATTTTGGAAAACTTATTTGGTCACAATGACCTGGCTCTTCAAATGGAAATCAATTCTTCATTTCTCTTATTATGAATTTATCTAGTAACAAAAAAGTCTTCATGTTTTTCTTTTTCTTGTAGGCGGGTATTAACGGGAAATTTGTAGCAAACTCTTATAAGACATTTTAGATCATGACACCTAAAAAAAACTCAACATCATATGATATTAAACTTCTTAACAGGTTATTGGATAAAATGTCTTTATTTCATTAACATTGTCTTCAAAACCACTTTTTCATAAATGGACCTTCTTTATTCTCCTGGGACCTATAATAAACAAGCATCTACCTACAATAAAACATAAAATCATGGAAGAAGAGAAGTGCGTGGGCTCTCTTAATTCAATAAATATGTAAAAAGTAACAATTAATTATTCTGTAAAACAAATCCACATAAATATAAACAAAGCAAAATTTATTTGTTACCTTGAGGGAGAGCAGTGGTCCACCATACTAACTAGTAGTGTTTTAATAATAACTCCTTTATTTTTCATTTGATTTAAGTAATTCAAAATTCAAATGAAATCCAATTCAAAATTATATCACTAATAAAATTAGGTTTTAAAAATTTCATGATATGATATGTCAAATTTACTTATAACAACCTGCATAATAGGGTCATTTTCGATTTCCCAACTTAGACCAACAATTGATATTTTAAGCATAACATTTTCATTTGATGATATATTGAACTGATTCAAATTGGATATTAAATTATATTCATGTATATATCTCCAATAGAAACATATTTTTAAGGCGAGAAGAAGTGATGGGTCAAATACACTAGTGAACAATCGTAAAAAAAAAGTTTTAAGAATTCTAATTTAAGATAGGCAGTCAGTATTTCGGCCATAACTTTCTCATACAATATCAAAATCGAGTGATTAAAATTTCCTTGTAAGCTATATTCATAGAATAATATACCATAGAAACATATTTGCAAAATCTAGTCATTTAGTCCTCCAAAAATTGATTGTCCCAACTTTGTGCCTGAGCTACCTACTAGACACCCTATCAATGTTTTGGTCATAACGTTTTCTTTTCAAATCCAAATTGAGTGATTCAAATTGGGTTAAAAATTATATATCAAGTGATAATTAGGATAGAAATAATTTTTGAAAATATTCTTATTTTGGTCTCTCAAAACATGACTGACCCGACTGTGTTTTTAGTAATTTTATCAAGCCCATAAACCATAAAATATGATAAACAAGAATTTTTTTCCAAAATGGTGAGGAGTGTTTGTAGAAATATGATTTTCAATAATATTTCTACATACACAAATAAATTCAAATATTTATCACCGTTATTGATTTACACAACGTATAATAGCAAACACAACTCTTTTTACATATAAAAAAATTTATTTATTTATGCACTTATTTATTTTATTTTCTACACTAACCTACTCTATTTGAAGAAGATAAAATATCTCTGCAGATAAGAGTACTTCCAATTGAGCCATTTTCGAAACAAGGCCTCAAGTATATACATACCCAAATTAGAAAAATACATGTTAATAAATACCAAGGTAGGAGAGACCAAGTTCCCTTGAAAGGATGGTGCCAAAAATTGCAAACAAATGATAGATTGAAACCAAGATCCAATATTGTCTTTTCTTTCTTAGTTCACTATAGTTTTCATATCATGAAATTTTTCTAATGTCTTATTGATCTCATCTTATTGTTGATATCGACTAGAAGAAACCCCATTGCCTTCCATGACTTCTGCAATCTTAGGATTTAAAACCTTCCCAAAGCTAATGTAAGTTTCCAATAGTGATGTAAGTAAAATATAATGGGTGGTAAGGGTTGGTAAATTTTGCAATTTAGCACTATAAGCATGTTGTACTCATTTATTTTTTTGGAGGTGTGGGATGGATTGAGCAGGAAATTGTATAGGGCATGGGGGATTTTGATGATGTAGTTGAATGAGTTATAGGGTTGACCTTGATAGGTAAGTAAAATAATTAGTTCATGCTACAAGATGAAATAAAGATCTACATAAGTAAGAAAATGAAAGGAAAGAGTTTTGAACAATACATGTCAGTCATGGTTGTCATGGTTGTGAGCTTGTAGCAGCTTCTCGATCTCTTTGATGTGTTGTTTTCATCCTCTTGCAAAATGCTTCTTTTGGAACCGATGACAAAATACTTCTTCAAATTATTTATCCTGCAAAAATTCCAATTGTGAGTTTATGGAGCTAATAATATTAGTTTTACAAATTTAGTAATTCCAACTCCTATAAATCTTGTTCTTGTAGCAAATTTCAAAATCGAGAAGAAATTTCCCTAAAACTCTTACCAGCCTTGAAGATTCCTTCTTCAAATGTTGTTGCCAATTGATTAGTGGAATGGGTGGTGCTTACAACACCACTTAAATGAAATAATAAGATTTATTTTTACGAATTTATACCTCTAATATTTCTACTTTTATCCATGCATGTTATATGACCTAAAACTAACTACAGAGGGCATACCTCACCACAAGTTAGCTAGGGTGAATGCGTAGGTTCTTATCTTCCATATTTAATATCCAACCCTCTCGAAGTCGAGAATGCATATACAATCAGATATTAGCGTGGTAGTGTTATTTCACTGCCTCCCCGACAACAATGCCAAAATGTTAGGGAAGTTAATTGCTTAATAAATAAAACAATTAATCACCTCGACGTTAATTATCAACCTGAGGAATGTATTTTTGTTTCAAGGAAGTATGCAAAATATATGCAAGTAACGACCAACAACTAACAGGGTTCTACATGATTTTGTTCTACACTATCAAGCTTATTCAACAAGAAATAAAATGTAAGACTTGAATAACAATGCTAAATTTAAAAATAGAAAGTAAATGACAGGAAAAATAATTATGCCAATCACATGACTTGAATCAATACTAAATTAAACCACACCTTGTTGAATTGGAAATTTAACCTGTTTCACCCAACATAATTCAAATGTTGATCTAGAGTAGTAAATTAATAGAAATCTAGAAATTGCAAGAAAAAACAAATCAGGAAAATATAGCAACCAACAAATTACTTGAAAAAAATTACTTTAAGGAACAACAATTGAAATTCAAAGAAACAAACACACAACTAAACTACTTTAGATATTCAAGGAATCACCTCATCCAAGGTAGTGGGCCCAATTGCCCAAGAGTCAGTTATGCCTTGAAAAATAATTCAGATCAGATTACAAGTAGACAATTATGAAATCCCACTAATAGCTCCTTTAATTAAAAATTAGAATTATATACAATACAACTATGAGCTCTACCTCTAATTCAGTAATTATCCACCCCCCTCTCTGATTTCTATCTTTAATTAAATATATAGAGAATAGAGGGATAATTACAACTAAACTAAACAAAATGATTTACTATTACAATTATGGATTGATTACAATGACTTAATCAGTAAGATGAAATCTGGAAGATCTCTCCATCATCAATTAGCTGGAACAAGTCAAATTTGATTTTGCAATTAAGGAAAATTGGAAAACAGCTACAACAACAAATATAGGAAAATTTCCTTCAGAGAACCATGCATTTATCTCATTCCATACCAAATTTTTAAAAAATGTACATTGGAAAATTAATTTGGTATGTTCTGCACAAAACCCATGTCTTGGGTTTTCAAGATTCATGTTCATTTGTCAAAAATATACAATGCAAAACTGACACTTTTTATCCCAATGAATTTTTGAATTGGAATATTTGACTATGAGATGAAGACCAAATTTGCAATTTGGAAGAGATCACAAATTATGACATGAAAATTTCATGGGCACTTTAGGCTAAAATTTCCTCTAATGAATCCATCATGGAGAACAGTGTATGGGAAATGGTGTCGAGACTAGAAGGGAAATTAGTGGTTAGTTCCAGATGGATCTAGAAAGTGAAGCATGCAACTGGTGGGAACATCAAGAAGTACAAGGCCAGATTTGTGGCCAAAGGATTTTATTAGGTAGAGGGATTTGAATATGAGGAAATTTGCCCCTATGGCAAGGTATTCCTCCATCAAATCAATTATTGCATTAGTTGCGCAGATGGGGTAGATTATCCACTAGATGGATGTGAAGGCTTCCTTTCTCAATGGTGTTGTTGAGGAGGAAATTTAAATAGATCAGCCAAAAGAATTTGAGACATATGATCGGGAGTCACATGTGCGCAGACTCAGGAGAGCATCGTATGGTCTCAAACCTGTGCCCTGAGAATGGTACACTCAGATCAACAATTATCTCAGTGGATTAGGCTTCACCAAAATTGAAGCAAATGTGATCCTCTATCACATTGTGGTAGATGGTAAGTTGCTTATTCTTGTTTTGTTTATTGATGATTTAATATTGACAGGTGATGAGAAGTTGATCCTCTCTTGTAAAGAGGATCTTGCAAGGGAATTTGAGATGAAATACATGGGCTTAATGCATTACTTCCTTGATCTAGAAGTATGGCAAGGTGATGGTGAATTGTTTGCGTCTCAAGGGAAGTATGCCTTTGAAATACTCCATAGATTGCACATGGAAAGTTGTAAGCCTATGGACACACCTCTAGCTACAAACAAGAGGAAGGAGAATGTCACTTTAGGAGAAGAGGTTGATACTTCCATTTACAGGCAGCTTGTGGGGTATTTGATGTATCTTGTGAACATAAGAGCCGACATTTGTTATGTAGTAAACCAACTTAATCAAGCTATGGTGAGGCCTACCAAGCTATATTGGAAGGCTGTAAAGCATGTGCTATGGTACCTCAGAGGCACTACTTTGTATGGATTATGGCATAGGAGGACAGAGGGAGTGAAGCTCCAAGGCTTCATTGATGTAGATTGGACATGGATTCTATCAAACAGGAAAATTAATTCAGGTGCTATATTCAGTGTTGGGTCCATGACTATTTCCTGGTACAGTGAGAAATAGAGTTTTGTCACTCTTAGCTCAGCAGAGGTAGAATACATGGTTTCAAGTCAAGCAGCATGTGAGGCCATATGGATAAGGAAACTACTTGTGGGTCTTTTCAGTCAGGAGATCAATTCGAATTTGATTTATTGTGATAATCATAGTTGCATTAAGCTCTGTGAGAATCTCATATTTCATGACAGAGCCAAGAACATTGATATCTGGTATAATCATTTGTGTGGCTATGTGCAAAGGATAATTATGTTGTTACAGTACATTCCAACTAAGGAGAAAGATGATAAGGAGAATGTTGACATCTTGACAAAGGAATTGTCAAGAGGTAAATTCAAATTCCAAGGGTGTAGGATAGGGGTGGTGAAAAATCTCTTTCTTGCTAAGAGAGAGTGTTAGAAAGTGTAGCAAGAAAGGGTCAATTTGACTTTAGACTTAGTCAAGTTGAGTAAATTGAATTTCCACATCAGCAAGATAACTTGAGGCAATTAACTAATGTAACATGGCCCTTTTCACTAAGTTAGATCAGTGAATTCGAGGTAGTGGGCTTGGAGTTCAGTCATGCATGTGTTGATTGCAAAATTTTAGTAATCTAGTTTATTTATTTTTAGTTGTACTCAGTTAACTAGCCTCTAACAATTAATAGAGTCAGTTGAGCAGTGAGACAATAGTCTAACTCAAATATCTATCAATTAACTAATCAATCAACCCAAAATATCCCACACATGCATGGAATTCAAATTCTTAGCTAGAGTGGAGGAAACAAAGGCTAGTATAAAATTAATTGTATACTATTTGAGTGTAGAATACTTTTTGCATGTAGTCAAGAGATCAATTCCTTGGGAATTGCACAAGGAAATAGGGACTTACCTATTGTTTAGGCGCTGAAATTAGCTCAGATTTATGCAAGGAAATAGGAGGCTGGAGGAGGTAGAAATTGGCTAAGTGTTGGCTAGAAGTTCTCATTCAGCAGAGAGAACATTTTTTCTTTTGTAGGTGGTGGTCAGAGTTGGAGCATGAAATTGTAATAGTTTCTATATTCAATTGATTAATACAAAGAGGCTTCATAGGTTTTTCCCAGTTGGGTTCCCCTAGAAATCATTGTTTACTTATGGTTTTTCTTGTTGCTTGTCTATGCATGTTGTTCTAAATTGTCATTTTCATTCCATATATTAATATAGTAGAATTTGTGTCTTGATTTCAATTCAATGTCTTGAGTAGTTGAAATTTCTATCAAATTTCTACATTATATGTAACAAAAACCATGTTTCATGGAGAATTCAAGGAAGATATTTATATGGAGAAACTGAAAGGATTCAAAACAAAAATTAAAGGGAACCAAATTTGCAGGTTAAAGATCTTTTATGGGCTGAAATAAGAACCCCACCAATGGTACATGAAATTTAATTCATTGATGTTGGAGCATGTTTTAAAAGAATAGAGATTGATCATTCTGTCTACATCAAGAGGTATGACCAAAAATATATTAATTGGTGTTATATGTGGATGACGTGCTAATTGTTGGACACGATAAAAAAATGATCCATGGGTTGAAGAAGGATTTGGGTAGTCAATTTGCAATGAAGAATTTAGATCTAACACAACAAATATTGGCAATAGGATTATGTGTGATAGAAAGAATAAAAATTTATGGTTGTCACAAGAAAAATATATTGAGAAGGTATTAAATAAGTTCAACATGAAGGATGCCAAAGCAATTGGCACACCCCTAGTACCCCACATCAAACTCAATGTTGATTTGTGCCCTTATGATGACAAGAAAAAAGAGGAAATGAGTAAAACACCTTATGCTTTAGTTGTTGGCAGCATGATGTATGTTGTGGTATGTACCCAACAAGATAGCGCATGCAGTTGGAGTAGTAAGAAAATTCCTTGAAAAGCCATACAAACAACATTGGGAAGTGATAAAGTGGATTTTAAGATATCTTAAGGGAAGTAGTCATTAATGTTTCTATTTTAGTAACAATAACAATGCTATGTGGTGACCCATGTAATTGTTACCTTTTTTCATTTACTTTCCTATTCCTTTTTCTCCCTTTTTGACCAACAAAACCACACTTTATCACTATAACAACCATTATTCACCTAAGTACATCCTTTTCTATGTCACCTTCTTAGTCTAATTCTACTTAAATTTGGCATAGGAACTACTGTCTTAGGTGATTTTTATTAGAAAATTGACATATGGGTTGTTTCAAGTTTAAGTGATTTGTTGAAGTTGTTATTACAAGATTGCACTTTCAGTTTCTTTCATAAATCTAGGACAAGACTCCGAGAAATGTTGTTGATACACAAACATTTTTCCTTGCGAATGTTGCTCTTCCTTAATTAGTCAGATGGAATTAATATAATTTCACATCAAGTCAAATCCAATTCAACAATTGAGAGTTATTCATAGAGCATATAAATCACTTAGTTAAGATTTTCTACAAAGTTACTGTAATTGAAGGAAATTGCTACAACTTTACCTCTATCATGGAAATTGTTGTATAAATTATTGAAATGTATTCTTATTTTAAGATCACATGAGAATTCAAATATTGTCATCATGATCTTCTTGTTGTATTGGAAAATTATAAAGAAGAGAGCTTCATGCCCACAAGGGCAGTGAAGGGAATTAGAGAGAAAGGATTGGAAAGAAGGGGGAAAGAACCAAGCATTGGATTCTGATGTTTTATTAATGCAAATTCACCTTGTGGAATCATATCTTTCCCTGAGTAGTCTATGTAATATTTAGTGCACCAACCCCTTTCGAGGAGGAAGGGCCCTCCTTCTTAGCAGGGATCACTAGTTAAGTAGGATATAATAATTTTTTGTATTAATTCTTCACAGTTATATGATTGTTTTTATTGTCAATTTTATTTATGAGTTATTTATTTTAGAGAGATTTTGAATGGTTTGATAGCATAGGTCCTAGACTAGTCCCTCTTATTAGTGTGGCAATGATTTATTTACTTTTTTGTTACATATTGAATTGCACTTTCATTGATTGTGTGTGTTCAACATTGATTAAGTGATCGAAGGGTTTGCAGGAGTGTTGTTTATGAATGAGAGTGGTTGTGTAACAAAATGATTTATTATGCAATGATGTGAATCATTTTTTACTGTTTTGAAGAGTGTAACAGCTTGAATGTTTGTTGAGAGTGAGTTTTCTACAACCTTGGTTTCAGATTCATTATGCTAGTTATCATTTCCCTTGCATAGACTTTGTGTGATAGCATTGTAAAAGTTAAGCCTACCTGGATTGATAATTAGTGTGAGAGTGGATCTATTGCTCTGGTTTCAAAGAATAATTGTTTCACATGACATTTTTACGTTGTTTCCAGGGAGGCTATTAGAGGTGCATATGTGTGACTAGATTATTGGCATGCATTGGTTGGAAGTGTGATAGATGTGTTCCTATTTCTAAGGTTTTTAAGCGATAAGATGAGAGGTAAGAACCTATGCATCCTTTCGACGTACTAAAAAGGGCTCGACCTCATCTGGATCAAGGCACATAGGATTGCATTACATGAGTAGTGAAGAAGAAAAACATAGTTCCCCTAAGAAAACTAACTCTGCAGGTGGAAGACGACGCTAGAGTAAGAAAAATATTTGGTAAGGACAACTTACATACAAGAAATTATTTTGAAGGCTGAAGAAAAGTCCTCTACTTGGGGGAAGGTGATAAAAAGGAAAGAACCTATTAAAATTACCCCACAAAAGCCAATATCTCTTGATACAAATGTATTAGGAAAGGAGATATAGTTTGAGGAAGCTTCAAAAACAAGCCCTAGGATCTCTAGTCCTTTTGTAACAAGAGCAGGTGAGGATCAAGTTCTGAAGGAAGTGTTGAAGGAAATGTAACTAGGTTCGGTCTTCATAAATGTACTTTTGATATTTGTATTTATTCAAGAAAAGAAAAATTATTTTTATTATATATTTCAATGAGTTTCTTTCTAATTGAAGTAGGTCTAGCACATGTTAAAGTGCTATAGGTAAATCAAAAGGTCAAAATAATTATGTTAAATACCTTAAGGGTATGTCACATTATGAATAACAGTCAAAGGCGTAACGTCCAATCAAAGTCAAGTCCCCTCCTATGCAAAGGCACCATCAAAGAGTCTCCTTCAAGCATGTGACACCACCAAAGCATCCATCTGAAGTAAGCATAACAAGTCGGCTGGAAAACAGTCTACAAGGCAGCCTTCTAGTCGATCTAAAAGGAGGGACAATCCTCTATAAATAGAGGTTTTCCACTCCATTACAACATCTACAAAGCAGCTCTGAAATCTGTGAAGAGAAGAGGTTAGATAAAGGGTAATGAAGGACGAAGAAGAGGTCTCTTAGGGTAGCGAAGGAAGGAAGAGAAAAGCTGAAGTGAAAAGGAATGTTTCTAGGGCTAGAAATAGCCGCACGTGTGAAGAAAGGGTGGTCAAGTTTGTGGGTATGATAGCAAGGACAAATAGTCCATAAACTAGTGTTGATTGGGTTTGAAACTAGGCCTACAAGGCCTCCCAAGTTAAATAAAGAAGCCTATCTCTCTAGCGAAGGAAAAGGACCCTAATTCTCTAGGGTACCTCTCACATGTGCGAGAATTAGGGTTGTAGTGTTGTCACACTAAGGAAGAATGAAGTGCTGGAAGAAGGAAAAAGTGTCAGTGAATGAAGTTAATCCAAGTGGATATTGGTGTCCACCTGCCTATTCCACCTATACCCCCCAATCAGTTTCATCTGTTTCCTTGTTCATTTAAGCATCTACTATTTTAGTCATTTTTCAGGTCCTAAACTTTCGGAGTAGTTTTGACCCCCTAAATGACATTTTTTTGGGGTCCGTGAAAAGCCCATAGCCATAGGAAATGGTTTGCAGTAAAACCTATAATGCTCATAGAGACCTTTCCAACAAGGTATCATACACACCAAAAAGAGATAATATGACCGATTGACGACCTTGGGAAGTTGGCTACCCAACTAACCCCAATGGGGCCCACAAACTCTTGGTGTTACATCTCCTGGGGTTAGGGTTTTGGTTGTTTATGGTTTTCTCATGCTTTCCTATAATAAATACGGCCATAAGCCTCATTGTAACACAATGTAGAGGCATGTAGCCACCACATCTCTTCTCAGAGATAAGCTACCATTGCCCCAGTTATCTTATTTCCATTTTGTTTGTAAGCATAGTTTAGTACTTTTTTATCAATGAAATGAAGTGTTTTTCTGCTGCATCTCTGTGTTTATGATTATATTTGTAAGGTGTTGCATTCATGTTTAAGTTCGGATCGGTGGTATCGGAGCAGTCTATTTTTTCTCTACTTTTATTTGCATGTCCCTAACGAGGTCAGGGTATAAGGAGTTAGGGCTTGATCTCGTTGAACCATTGCAAGATCAACCTCACAAAACCCGATGACCTCCCATGGTAGAAGAAAAGAAATATGAGGGGGTTAGAGATCCTTTCAAAATATTGCTCGAGGAAGCCCTCGAGTGACAAAGGGACACGATGATGGATAACTTTTCCTAGATCCTTCGACGGCTACCTACAGGCGATGCATCTTCATCCAACAGCCACTTTGGAGGTGCCACTCCTTTTAAGGTACAAGTTAACTTTGATATTCCCATAATCGAAGGCCTAATAGATGCAGACATCGTAGATAAATGGTTAAATCTATTGGAAGGATATTTTTTAGTTCATGACTTTTCCAATCGGGAAAATATTACTTTTGCACTTCTCAAATTCACCCCACACGTTAAGGATTGGTGGGAAACCTACTGAGAACGAAAGGAAAAGAGTGAACCCTCACTGTTTTCAGCCACACCCACTTGGAATTATTTCGAAGATGCCATCAAGGAACAATATTACGCTGTCAGGAGCTATGAAGACAAATACATAAAGTGGACCACGCTGTGACAGGGGAGGGACCAAGATTTTCTAGAGTTCACAAATACTTTCCATACGCTTCACACAAAGTTGGGTATCAAGGATACTGAGTGGGATTTCTGCGGCTGTCTACACAAGTATTGAGATGGAGTTCCTAGACATTTCCTTACTCGGCACGGCATATCGATACACTGTCAAGATTGAGAATAAGTTTAAATAGAAGAAGTGAGACTTTGGATCTGCGAATCAAAAGAAAGGAAAAGGCACTCCCAAACCACAGAACAAAGGACCAAGCCAAGACGGCACTACCCAAGATAGCCTGACGAAGCTGTAAGCAAAGAACAACACCCTAAAGACAAAGAAGGACACGGTAAAATGGTGTGAGTTCCATAAGAGCTCCACTCATAATACAAGTGAGTGTCGGGCCAAGCATTCACTAGTGGTTGAGCTAAAGGCTTTGAATTAGACGCACGTTTCGACTCTCAATTAGAACCCAATAAGGGAGCTGACAAAGGGAAGCATATCATTAACGCAAAGCCTAGTGCCACCATGGTCACCACCAAGATCTAGAAGATTGAGCCTTAAGATCCAAAGGAGGGGGGGCGTCTCTTCCACTCATAGATGTGGGTGAAGGGTTCTTCGCTACACTTCATTATCGACAGCGGGAGCCAAAAGAACCTCATTTCAGTAGTGGTCGTGAAACGGCTGGGCCTAAAGACTATATCACATCCACATCCATACACCATTGGGTGGCTTCATCAAGGACAAGATCTTTGCGTTAGCCATCAATGTTTCCTTCCCTATAGCAACAAGCCCTTCATGGATGAAGTACTGTGTGACGCTGATCCTCTTGAAGTTTGTGATTTATTGTTAGGACAACCATACTTGTGCAAGAGACATGTTGTATATGAGTCTAGACCTCAATTTGTGATTATTACTTTGGCTAATAAGTTGTACAAGATACCAGAGGTAGCCCTGCCTAATGCCATCTCTTTTGTCACTGCAAAGCAATGCAGTAAGATCATTTCCCAGACCAAGAAAATTTTTTTCCTTATGATTCACCCCTAGGGAAAGAAGAAGGTTGTGGCCACGACTTCTAGGCAGGGCTCCTCTACACAGTAGCAACAAATGGACAAGTTTGTGGAGGAGTACAGGGATATTTTCACCTCACCCCTAGGGGTACCTCTGCACTGTCAGGTCAAGCACTCCATTGATCTGACCCTGGGTGCGTCACTGCCCAATGGACCAATCTATCGACGCTCTATTCTGGAGAACGATGAGATCAAGAGGCAGATTCAGGAACTATTGTAGAAAGGGCACATCAGGCCAAGCTCATCACCTTGTGGGAGCCCGATTGTATTAGTACAGAATAAGGATGGGACCTGGAGGCTTTGTATTCACTATTGGGTGCTAAATAAGATCACTGTCCAAAATAGGTACCCAATCCCGTGGATTGATGACCTTTTGGACCAGCTCAAGGGGGCCAAATATTTTAGCAAGATTGACTTAAAGTCAGGTTATCACCAGGTGCCTATCGAGCCCTCATAATACAAGGAGGGCCTTTTCAAATGGTTGGTCATGTCATTTGGATTGATGAACACCCCTACAACCTTCATGAGACTGATGGACGACATATTATGGGCCTTCACCAACGCATTCGTGGTGATGTATTTAGATGACATCTTGATCTTCATCCAGAGTTGGGAAGAGCACCTCCACCATATTCGACAGGTCCTTCAAACCCTACGCCAAAACAAGTTGTGTGCTAACTTGGAGAAATGTACCTTTGGCCTGACCTAGGTTCAATATCTTGGGTACATCATTGATGAGAAGGGTGTACATGTGGACCCATCGAAGATACAAGTCATCTGGGATTGGCCACCCCCAACCACTCTAACAGAGCTCCGCGAATTTTTGGGTCTTGCCAACTTCTACCGTAGGTTTGTGTTGGGGTTCTCTCATATCACTTGGCATCTAAGTCAAGTCACCAAGGGCGGAGTGAAAGAAAAAAAAATTTAGTTGTAAACCTAACAACCAATGTTCTCTGAGTTGAAGAATCACCTTTGTTCTGCACCAGTTCTCACATTACCAAACCTGCAACAACCATTTGAGATTGAGACAGATGCCTTCGACTATGCTATTGGTGTGGTTCTTACTCAACATGGGCATCTAGTGGCTTACCATAAAAAAAAATTCAGACACGGTCTGAAAGTACCCCACTTATGACAAAGAAATGTATTTCATTGTGCAGCATTGTCATCAATGGAAGAATTACATTATGGGGAAGGAAACGGTCATCCACACAGATCACCAAGCTCTACAGTTCATATAAACACAAGGGAAGTTTCAGAACAATCACCATCAGAAATGGTCCACCTATTTGCAACAATTTCATTTGAACATTAAGTATAAGAAGGGAAGCACCAATAATGTTGTTTATTTCCTTAGTCGACCATCGGTCGTGGCGCTGGTCACTATTCTTGACTCATGTGGCCATGGTACATCGGGGCAGCCACATCTTTACAAGAGTGATCTAGAATTCGACGACATATACCAGACACTCCTCGAAGGGAAGCAAGTTCCAAATTTTCACCTTCAAGATGCACTATTATGCCACCTAGGACACATCTATGTTACTTCAAGTGAGCATGCCAAGATGATTTGGGAGGCACACTACAGTTGGGTCGCTGGACATTTTGGAGTAAAGTAATTAGTGGCGGTATTGTAGAAGTATTTTTATTGGCCGAAACTTCATAAGGATGTTGGGAATTACATTAGATCCTACACTGCCTACGTCATTTCCAAATCAACCATCAAGAAGCAAGGCCTGTATACTCCTCTACCTACTCCTAGCCAGCCTTGGGATTCTATCTCCATGAATTACAGATCGGGTCTTCCTTCTACTAAGCATGTCAATAATTGCATTTTCATGGTCGTCGGCAAATTCTTTAAGATGGCAATCATGGTGACGTGCAAGAAGAGTAACACAAAAGAGGCCACTACTAAGCTCTTCTTTGAGTGAGTATGGGTACACTTTGGGATCCCACAGTGCATTGTCTCAGATCGAGACAGAAAAATTTTTAGTGAATTTTGGTCAAGTCCTTGATATGCTGGATACAAAACTTACAAATTCCACGGCTTTCCATCCCCAAACTAGTGGCTGAATAAAGGTTGTCAACAGGATGATCGTACACATTCTGCGCATGTACAACTCGAAGCATCCACACACATGGGATGAAAGTATCCCCTATGTCCAACATAGCTACAACAGAGCTCTCCACAGCTGAACATGCCACAACCCCTTTGAGGTAGGGTTGGGATTTCAACCATTATGCCCTATTGATGTGGCCATACCATTTGCAACCACTCAGGTAGATTTGACTCACATTCAATCCAAAGCTGAAAGGGCTAATAGCTTCATTGAGTGTATTCAACACATCCACTAGTAGATCCATGATATATTGGATAGAGCTAATGCTAAGTACAAGTAGTGCCATGATTAGCATCGAGTGTCACAAAAGTTCCATGTGGGTGACAAAGTTTGGCTACATTTGTAGAAGGAGCACCTTGCTAAAACCCACCTGATCCGAATTGGATCCTAGAACACTCTCTAAGTTTTCATGAACTCTTTAAAAATCATGCCAAAGTTTCAAAGTCTTATAAAGATCAATCTTATCAGAGATATCCTCGTGAAAGTTGCGATTTGTGATCAGCGCAGAGCAACGAGGACCCTCAGTCAAGCGCGCAGACTGTTGGCCCATGGTAATGTGCGCTGCCACGAATTAGCAAAACCAGGGGTCAATTCAAGAAACGGGGGTAGTTTCTGATATACGATTAGCGATAAGTCATTAATCACATATCATAGGGAAAACCCCTCAAAGAAGGAAAAGCCCCGAGTGCCCGGACCTGAAATAATTGTAAAATGTGGAAAAATATCGTTTTGATTCTGTCAGAAGCAGGGTCCCACAAAAACCGGTAGACTATCGGAAGGGCTTCGAGCGATAAGCGATTTCAACCGAGTCTTGCCCAATGCCACACAATGGGTGCCACACATCCGGTGGAAGAGAGAGGAAACCACTCATATAGGACAAGTAAACATCATGTTACTTACCCGCCCAATATGGACGATGACCATTGGATTTGGAGGCTCCAGATCGATGGCAAAGACATAATCTGATGGATGACCATATTTTATGAGGTTAACAGGCAGAGTTGTATAGGATTTGAAGTTCGACGTGGATGATGCATTCGCAGAAGGTCGTGTTTGCAGGCATTCTTGGAGTAACGGAATAAATGGCCATGTCCAAGAGAACTGACACTTATCTGTTATGGAATAGGTGACCACCTCCCTGTGAGGTGTTATACAGTGAATGATGATGCAAAATAGGTGAATTCGAATGAACAGAGGCAGGGGAACCAGAAAGCCGGGAAGTGGAAACGAATAGCCAAGAAGTAGATTGGCTTTAATGCCATGAACTGACAGAGAGAGAAGCAAGCAGTAAAGCAGTAATCGAGTTAAGAAAACTAAGAGCAGAGAAGAAAGAGAAGAAGTCGAGCTGACCTACAGAAGCAAAGGCAGCATCGAGACAGAGATAGAGAGAGTCATAGAATCTATGTACTCTATAAAGGGCTTGAGAGGTTCAAGCGAACTCCTTTGTATATGCCTATCATGTATAGAGTCTCAGATTGGACTCATACCCTTGTGACCAATAGAGGTCGTGATTCAATAAGTAGAGTCTATGTACTCCAGAGAGTTGGGGGATCCAAGTATAGTCTTGATGATTTATATCTGTTGAGTGAGACTCAAATTGAGCTCACTGTTGTAAAAAATCTACTTTGAAAACATAATAGAGAGGCCACCATTGAAGGTTGGACTAGGAGATGTAGCCCAGGAGTATTGGGTGAACTCCTTATTAAACTTGTTGTGTTTATATGTTTTCCTGTCATGTTTTCTTTAACTGCTTCAGTGTCTGTGTATTTTGTAATCTTATCGATCCGTTGCATAAAATAACATAGACACATCCATGCACATGAGTCTGTAATACCTTATTGTTTGTCTTAGATCAATTACGGATCAAGTGCTATCAGAGCTCTAGGTTGCTAAGGTTAGAAAAGTTTGTGCTGGATTTTGTTGTTGAATGCTAACTAGGACAAAAGCTCAAATTAAGAGAATGAGAATTGGTTGAAACTAGCCCAGAAATTGGAAGAGTCTATCCTAAGAGGAAAATGGTAGAAGAAAGTCCCTTGGAATCAGACTCCCAATTCATGGATAGTTTCATGACCATGAGAGCCATGGTAGAAGAAATGTATAGAGAATTTAAGAAAGGTAGAGATGAGACCAATAATCCAAACAAGATAAAGGAGCAGAAGAATCTCTCCTCCATGACCATTCTAAAGGCAAAGGGAAAGAAGAAAAGCTTCCCACGCCTCCTAATAGCCCTGAAAATAAAAAGAAAATATCTTTGATTAAATTAGATGTTAAATTTGATTTGTCGATATATGATGGAGAGTTGAATGCAGAGAATCTGGATAATTGGATTAGACAGATTGATGTATATTGCAGGGCACAGAGCATTTATTCAGACAAAAGTAAGATTCATCTAGCTAGCCTACGCCTTGGAGGCACTGCCTTGGTATGGTGGGAAGGCAGGACACAAGCTGGCATGAAGAAGCATGGTAAAATTATTTCTGTCTGGAGTGAATTTGTTTCTGCAATTAAAAAGAAATTCTATCCACTAGCTTATATGCAGTAAGCCATGATGAGTTGGAAAACTCTTCAACAATTAAAAGGGAAAAGTGTACAAGGCTACACTCAAGAATTTAGAAAAAGAGCTTTGATTCTAGGAATTTCTTTAGACTCACCTGAAACTCTGTTGAAGTATATAGGTGGTCTACATAGTTCTTTAAAGCACACCATTCTCATGTTTAATCCCACTAGCATAGATGAGGTATCTATTCAGGTTACACATCTAGAGGCTAGAGGCAAGAATGTGAACCCAGAAGTTGGGGGATCATCAAAACCCACTACAAGCAAGAACGAGGAAAAGAGAAAACAGAAATGGAAAGAGAGGAAGACAAATGTTGTACAAAAGACCAAACCTTCATGCACTCACTGAAAGAAGGATGGGCATGATGGTGAACACTGTTGGATTCTGCATCTAGAGCTAAGACCCATGAAGTTCGATGGAAAAAAGAAGAAGACTGTTGCAGCCATTCAAAAAGACTTGGGGTCAGACTCAGGGAATGAAACAACAATCGCACCCATAGGTATAAAAGGTTGTTCACTTTAGAGAATGCAAAAATCAAGAAGCAGGTACAGGAGCTGCTCAAGAAAGGTTTCATAAGACCTAGCACATCACCATGTGGGTCTCCAATTGTCTTGGTGAGAAAGAAAGATGGTTTGTGGAGAATGTGCATTGATTACCGAGCACTGAATAAGATAACGATAAAAAAGTGTTATCCCCTTCCTCGCATAGATGATCTACTGGATCAGTTGAAAGAAGTTGTTACTTTTCCAAGTTGGACTTGCATAGTGGCTACCATCAGGTCAAAGTTGCAGAGCAAGATGCATGGAAGACTGCTTTCAAAACAAAGCAGGGATTGTATGAGTGGTTAGTTATGCCTTTTGGCTTAACTAATGCTCCTTCTACTTTCATGAGAGTAATGAATGATGTACTCAGGCCTTTTATTGATGATTTTGTCATTGTATATTTAGATGACATTCTTATATTTAGTAAAACATGGGAAGAACATTTGAA